>JARQZK010002357.1:0-70000 GCA_030704885.1 Cynegetis impunctata | reverse complement strand
CAAAAAAATAATTTGGGCCGGAAAGGGTTATGAGCGACCCTTTCAGCTTGATTAGTTTTAATTCTGCAATTATTATAGTAGTTTCAAACTAAATAGTTTGTAATAAAAAAAAAATAATCTCGTGAGCAGCAGAGCTCCATCACTAAAGTCTTATTTTCAGAGAGAAATGCATCGCGTCGCGAAGCGATTTTAACGAATTAAATTATATTTTGCAAAATCACGCTTAAGTAACAAACCAAATTAAAAAGTAGAAAATAATTTATTGTAATGAAAAAAATCGCGCATCGTGGTTGAGGAAAATATTTAAAACCTACGAAGGAACGGAGCTCAATATCAACTCAATCTAAGTACCAAATTTCAAACCTCTACTGTAAAAAAAATACGCGAAGTGCATCGTGTACTTATAGCGAAGCAGGACGGCATACGATTTGAAGGGATTAGTTCCCCCAAGACTGAGGAAAATGGTTGAAACTACCAAAAAGCCCTTCCTCAACATAAATTCAAACTACGTACCAAGTTTGAACCCTCTAACTCAATTTGCAGGAGCTGTATACCGGGTGTAAATGAGTGATGGGCCACCCCTATAACTTTTTTTTTTGGATTCTTCGATTTTATTGAAGTTTGGGTGGTTTATCTCAGACATAATTTCGAATTTTTTCACATAAAAAATCAATATAGCTGACTTCCGGTTTTACAGAAAACGATATAAAAATTAAAAATTTAAATGGAACACCCTATATATTTTTACATATCTTAATTCTGAGGCTTCAACTACATATATTCCATCTGTCAAATGTCAATTGTAGCGCCGTTTCAATTTTGTTTTTCATTTTGTTTTTTTTTATCGTAGATGGCTGCGACGTCGTCTAAATCATAGATAATTGATTTAAAATATCGCCCAAACTAATAATTTTTCAAAAACTTCATTTTCGTGAAGTTTGTTGACGATTAAATTTTTTTTCGAACCAAAAGTCAGTTTTTTAAATAGAAACATACATGGGCCACCCTGTATATAAAAAATCTCTTTCAAATTCCTTCAAAATGATTCACACATCAGTTTTCTCAATTTCTGAATAACGAAGTAATTATTAAAAATCTTATTCTAATTAGTTCCCTTTGCTCCTGAGACCAACCCTGTTTACAAAATATGAAAAAAAAATTTGACAGATGGAATGTATGTATATGAAGCCTCAGAATTAAAATATGTAAAAATATATAGGGTGTTCTATTTGAATTTTTATTTTTTATATCGTTTTCTGTGAAACCGGAAGTCAGCCATATTGATTTTGTATGTGAAAAAACTCAAAATTATGTCTGGGATAAACCACACAAATATCAATAAAATCGAAGTATCCATTAAATAGTTATAGGGGTTGCCCATCACTCATTTACACCCGGTATCTATATATATATATATATATATATATATATATATATATATATATATATATATATATATATATATATATACATATACATATATATATATATATATATATATATATATATATATATATATATATATATATATATATATCAGACAAGAAACATTTTTCGAAAATCGTGTCTAAAACGGATGAACAAAATTCTTCCGCACCTGACTTTCCTTTCCGATGCACTGCAATAGTATGTAGGTACATATTTTATGGGATAAAATATGACTAAGAAGATTGCGAAGATATAAATCAAATGAAAAAGCATCGCTAAAATGAAGCTGCATACGAATATTATTTTATTCATAGAATTTCGAACTGAATCGTCTTCAGATTTTGATCAAGATTTTATTTTTCCTATAATCTTTTCTAACTTCTTAGCAATCTGACTTGAACATGCGCTAGTGATTTTTCCTCAGCAGTTGTTGCCAAAAAGAAATTAATTGAAAACAAAGTTAAGTAAGTAATAATCTGAATCACAAGTATGTTATTAATTTATACTTGTAGAGAGATTAATCAAGATGCCATTCTGTAATTTTCCAACTAGTGGAAAATTATACACGAAATGGTTATCCAGATTCACGTAATATATTTTAGTAATTATATTGAAAATTTCATTTTGTTCAACGCTAGACGGACTCTTTCTCATGTGTGAAAGTATTACTGAATGTTAGTTAATGTATTTCTGTAGTATATGAATCACAAATCCGAAAAATTCGTCTATGCTTAGCTTTTTGAACGATTATTATATTTCCTGAATGACACCTATCTAATTTGAATATCAGAAAAATTATTTCAGTTCCTACATTGCATCCTTGGTTACAGTCCTACACAGCTCTTTTGTAAGTCTTCAACCACGCCTTTTTCATCACGCTCACATTAATCTAAGTAAGCTGTCATTCACTATGCACGAAATTTAATATAAACATTAACTTGAGTAGTGTTTTGTATTCACTAACTATATCAGTGTTTTGAATTTTGGAGTTCATACTGAATAATAAACCCCAAAATGCAAACACTAGTCAAATTAATGTTAAATTAAGTTCAACTTTATTAATAAAATCGTGATGAGAAACTAACAAACACACTTCAATTATTTCAACTAACAATAGACTTAACTAACCTTTTCTCATATGAGAAGTGATGAATGTCAAATAATATTGGTATATTCTCTTCTATCATACAAAAGAAAACTTGCTATTCCTTAATTATCGGTTTATTTAAATTACATTTCCTTGTAAATATAATAAAATAAATGAAGGTACTCACTGAAACTCTTGGACATTGACAACATCCGTAATGTTATATACACTCACCGACTTAAAATTCGGGACAGCCAAAATTTTGATGAAATTCAATGTATGATAACTTTTTTTTCTATAGTCCGATTCAAATGTTTTTTTTTCAAAATGTAGATGAATGTTTCGAGTTTGAGTAATGTTATTCAGTTTTGAAAAAAAAAGTTCATATGTAGAAATATAAAGGAGAATGACTAAGAACTATTTTTCCTTGAAGTTTGTAACACCCTGTAGAGTAATTCTGTAAACTAAACTCAAGTGCATGTATTTTTCTACAAAGTCTGATTCATTTTTAACATTTTGCTTTTTAATTCGTCTCGATATCTTTCTCGGTTGAAAAGATACGAATTTTTTAAGAATGCATTACACATTTTGAAACAATGATGGTTTGTTTTGGATTCTTTCGGTTTCCATAGAAAAATTATATGTTCGAAACATTTGGCTTGTGAATTCCGTATCTACTTTTCATTTCGCGATGCCTTTGCCATCCGAAGATTCAGCTAGAGCTGTTGCCCAATATTTAGAAGACGTTGCAATAAATATTATGAACTGGCCTGCTCGTAGTCCCGATATGAATCCAATAGAACATGTATGAGACATGTTAGATAGACGAATCAAGAGACATCGAGGACAATTACTCACTCTCCAACAGCTCCGAGACGCTCTGGAAGAAGAATGGAATAATATTCCACAAGAGGATATCCAAAGTCTAATTACAGGAATGAATCGACGTTTAATAGCTGTTATAAGATCTAGAGGAAGTAACACAAAATAGTAATTTTTAACACATCTTCTTTCATGTTTCAATTGAAATTAAAGATTTTTGATTAAAATGTGTAATTCTTTCTTGAAAAATTCATATCTCCTGTACCGATAAAGATATCGATAAGAATAAACAAACATATATATATATATATATATATATATATATATATATATATATATATATATATATATATATATATATATATATATATATATATATATATAGTGTATTTTTCAATTCTGCGATTTATTGCAGAATTACTATACAGGTCTCTCGAAACCTTGCCACGGCTCTTTCCACGGTGGATTTTGTAAAACCCATCATATTCGCCACTTCTCTGTAGGAATAACCAACATCATGAAGAGCAGCAGCTCTAGCTGAATCTTCGGATGTCTAAGGCATCGCGAAATGAAAAGTAGATACGGAATTCAGAAGCCGAATGTTTCGAATATTCAAACAGTCAGATAGAGCTAGTTAACGAATGCGGAGTAAGTTTCTATGGGGAAACCGAAAGAATCCAAAACAAACCATCATTGTTGCAAAATGTGTAATGTTTTCTTAAAAAATTTGTATCTCTTCAACCGAGAACGATATCGAGACGAATTAAAAAGCAAAATGTTAAGAATGAATCAGAATCTGCAGAAAAATATATACACTGAAGTTTAGCTTTCAGAATTACTCTACAGGGTGTTACAAACTTCAGGGAAAAATAGTTCTCAGCCAGTTTCCTTCATATTTCTACATGTGAACTTTTTTTTTCAAAATTGAATAACATTACCCAAACTCGAAAAATTTATCTACATTTTGAAAAAAAAAACAATTAAATCGAACTATGGAGAAAAAGTTATCATACATTGAATTTCATCAAAATTTTGGCTGTCCCGAATTTTAAGTCGGTGAGTGTAGTTGATAAAATACTTGACCTCTTGTCTTTTCGTTAGTAAAATGAATGAAATTTGATTACCATTGTTAATTTTTTAGAAATATGTAAAGAATTGGTAGAGGAAATGAATAATGTCCGCAACCACATCATGTATAGAATTTCATTCTGCGTCACAATATTCAGCTTTTGAACACATACTTGGAAATTTTGACAATATTTCTAGTGTCATTTTGAGAAAAATTTCAATGGAAAATTATAGATGATGTAAATGTCAAAAATAGGATGCATTAGGTAGGTATATCTATTATATTTCTGAACAAAAAGCATCTAATGCCCTTCTTATCTTTTCGTTAAATGCTATTGCAAAGTTAAAGTATTGTCATGTATTTTTGGTATTTCTCCAATTTAAGGAATAATATTATGTTCTTGGTTGCTATCAGTAGTTGAAATCTGAGTGGGTTCAAGTATTTACTTGATCTGTGAGTGCTTCTTGAGAAATTCTGATACTGACTCATAAAATAAATCAATAGACTATGATATAAGAAAAAACTCAATGATGATCTATGAAATAGTTCATACCACAATCTGTGTTTTTCGTCTGATATTGAATTGTCAAATATTTCAGTGGAAAATCTTTTAAATTCTTCATGAAGCATCAATCCAATTGCCTCTCAATGGAAGAGATATGAGGAAAAATTCTCAACCAATTAAAAGTTTTGAATGAAGAATGGCAACAAAATCATGCGCTGAGCAATGTCATACAAGAAATCAGAAACTCGTAGTGACTTACCCGCGTGAGAAGAAATTCATCGTTACCCTGAACTGGAAAATGAATGGCGATAAGCGAGCGACAGAAGAGTTAATTAAAATGTTGCGATCTGGTTCCATTGTACCCGGCAATGAAGTTATTGTAGCAGTTCCTGCGCCATACTTGGATTATTTTCAGCAGAGAAAACCGAATAATATAGATGTAGCGGGACAAAATATCTATAAAGCAGCTAAAGGCGCCTTTACTGGTGAAATATCCGCAGATATGCTACTGGATATTGGTGCCAAATGGGTTATTCTTGGAGCTGCAGAGCGCAGACTATACTTTAACGAAGATTATGATCTCATAGGTCAAAAAGTCGACTATGCATTACAAAGTGGGTTAAAAGTTATTATGTGTGTTGGTGATGCAGCTGGACATAAAGAGAAGAATGAGCATATTAACGTGATATGTGAACAATTGAAAACTGTTTTGAATCATGTGGAAAAATATTTATGGAAGAACTTGGTCATTGCATATGATCCTCTCTGGGCCATCAATACAAAAAGAGTAGCTACTCCCGACGAGGCTCAAGAAATTGCAGAAGCATTGCGTAATTGGATTAGTCAAAATATCGATAACGATATTTCAAACAACATAAGGTTTCAGTATGGCGGACCGATTAGCGTGAAAAACGTGAAACTCTTCGCAGCAAAGAAAGATATTGATGGATTATACGTTGGAGGTTTAGGTTTGAAGACTGAATTCATGACAATAATTAATGCAAATAACGTTCAATAGAAATAATAAAATCAGGAGGAAAATGAGTTTTCGCTATTCAACTCATTGAAGTAATTATTATTCGATTTGAGAATTCGAACATATCTGAAGAAACTGCAGTTGAAATATGGAAAATTGAAACAAGACTATTCATGTGTAGTGGAAGGTTTCCAAATAGATTATTCTGAAAATTGTGAGTTTCAATTCCGACCAAGTAGGCTATCAGGAATCTGATCAAACCTTTTTTATGATTTGTTTTGAATATATATATATATATATATATATATATATATATATAATAATACTTTATTTCAATTACATCATAATCAAGTCAATACAAAAATTTATTATTTCTCCAACGGAATATTAGAATCATCTATTCCATAAGGAGGATTTTGAAGTAAATATGTTTTTAGATTTTTCTTCATAATTTTTTTATCCAATCCTCTCCAATGTCTGGGTAATTTATTGTATGGTAAAACTCCTAGTGATCTTCTTGAAGTAACTTGTAAACTTGATATCGTAATATACAAGTTGTCTATTGTACTAATACTATATGGCTGGTATATATATATATACATATATATATATAAATTTATATATATATATATATATATATATATATATATATATATATATATACAGTCTGGAACAGCCAAATGGAATAAATTCGATAACGAATGAATCAGAGCGTGTTGGGAGAAACGCTTGGACACGTCGATATGTATTTTTAGCAAAAAAAAAATAATTATATAGGGTGTGTCATGTGACAGCGGCCGATACTAACTTTCTTATTTTAAATACAACCCCCTGTATATTATTAATTTTTTAAATTCTTCTGAAAATTCTAGACATAATTCATGTACAATGTCCCATACCTATCTTCAACTGTTTCGGAAATATTAAGTGTTTTCAGATGTATTACAAACGTTAGAAGACATTTCTATACCAGATTAGCATGTTGCCAAGACGTTCGCGGCGAACATTTTGAATTAATGTGTTTTTGTTTTTTTTACATTATTTGTGAAATAAAATAATTTTCTTTTTTTAATGTTAATTTTTGTAATACATCTGAAAACACTTAATATTTCCGAAACAGTTGAAGATAGGTATGGGATATTGTACATGAATTATGTCTAGAATTTTCTGAAGAATCCAAGAAACTAATAATATACAGGGAGTTGTATTTAAAATAAGAAAGTTGATATCGGCCACTGTCACATGACACACCCTATATAATTATTTTTTTTTGAAAAAAATGCGCATCTGAAAATACAAATCGACGTGTCCAAGCGTTTTTCCCAACACGCTCTCATTTATTCGTTATCGATTTTATTTGATTTGGCTGTTCCACACTGTATATATATATATATATATATATATATATATATATATATATATATATATATATATATATATATATATATTAATATATATTAATATATATATATATATATATATATATATATATATATATATATATATATATATATATATATATATATATATATATATATATATATATCTATATATATATATATATATATATATATATATATATATATATATATATATATATATATATATATATATATATATATATATATAATAAATACTTTGGGAAATTAATTTGAAAAATTGATGAATAATCAAGTCAGTAACTCTAATGAAGCTAGTTTCAGGATACATGGAAATCCCATTTATCTTTCAAGGGAAAAATATCAGGACATTTGACGTCGGCACCACACATGATGGAAACACTAGACAGCCCGTTTCGCTCTGAAACGAACTCATCATTAATATCTCGTCCATCGACCGTGGACAACGACCCTGAATTCACGTAACCGCCTAATAATTTCTGAGAAGAAAACTAATGATTTGCGAACAAATATCGGAAAACAACCCCGATTTTTTCGGACCGTTAGGTGTTGCTTTTCTTTCCATATTTTCTAAACCATGAGGTTTTCCGAAAATCCTCGTGAAGGAGCATTATTTTTTCTTCAAAACTCAATATTTAAAAGTATTTCTGGCTTAATTATACTCGAGAAACAAGCTGTCACAAAGGTAACATTTTTCAATTGTAAAAAAAAAGCAGAAAAAGTTTTGATTGATAAAATTATACTTTCACACATATATATGTATTATTATACATATTATGCATTCTCCCTCACCTCTCGCCTGAAAACCCTTTTTTCTCTTCCCCGCCTTCTTTATCACCCTGGTTTGAAGTACCCTCAACATGTAGATAATGCGACGTGTTTTTTATTAAGAACGAGTTAATTTCTCACTCGCATCACTCCAACCACTTCAATGCCCTATCAGCGATATTGAATGCTCTTTTAGCTCTATATTTGCTTTAAAATTAATTGGTTAAAAGTTTCTCTAAAATAACGCAATACAAGTTATCACGAAAAATTGGTCAGCGAATCCTGAAAGGTTTAGAAACGCTCTCTTATGCGGAAGACCTTAAATCCCCATTGTTAATGACCAATTGATTTGCAGTTCATCCCTTGTGATGCAGTCAGTTGTAAATAGGTACCGGACCACTTGAAAACTGTTATCAGCCTTAGAAATAATTTTGATTTGGGCTCTACCGAAATATTGTTGATTAAATTTCAATATAGGTATTTGAAAATAAAAGTATTTTCTTAAATATTCATCAAATATTAGACGACACAAATGCGAAACGATGCACAGTGTAAGAGCTCTACAAAAAAAAATTTCGAAAATAAGGGCCACCTCTCCAAGATGGGTAATTGGCAGAGATAGAGGGACATTATTGCTCGAAACATGCTAAAAGTTACTTACTTATAGAATAATACGTATTGTTATTAAAAAAATAGATGCAGGATCTTCTTTGATAGCGGAAGAGAAACGTGGAAAACATCAAAATCAGGAGGAAGTTCACGAAATAACTAAGTAGGCAGTTCGCGACCATATTCGCTTAATCCACAAAATACCTACTCTTTATACCTACTGACCAACGATCTTTCCGAAATTTTATTGATGTCAGTCGAACGTTGTCATAGATTCATCGAGCTTTTAGTAATACTTTCAAGGAACATAAGAAGATGTCGAAATTATAGTTTTTCTCCGATCGTGGGAAAAGTGACACTATTTTGACCTGTTTTCTATGCGCAAAGCTCAACATTCCAGAATAGTGGTCAGCTGCTAAGCAATTAGAAAATAACAGTGCGGTAATATTCTTACCGCACTGCTGTAGCGTGCGGTAATGTAACAAATGGATTATTACATTAAAATGAAACAAAGTATGGTTTTAATTTTTATAATTGTTGTTAATATTTACATTTTTTGTATCCTGTAGCTTGACGTTTTAAAACTGCTCTCAGTTTTTGGTACTGGGCAATATTAATATTATTTTTAACAGACGAAGTTGATCGAAGCATGGAATAATGTGCCCACGACGTCGAAGATTTCATTGTTTTAGCCAATTCAGCAACATACGCCATCAGTACATTCTCAGAAAAGGATACACTGTTGTTTTTCTACAAAAATTCATGAAGCGTTGGTACGCAAGTTCATACTTCTCTCTGGATTTCGCCGGAAGTAAATTAAGTGACGCCCCGTTCGCGGCTTCTACTAGTTCAGGAGTCGTGCAAGACAACAAATAATCACTATCAATGTTCATGTTTACTAATTCTTTTTTAATTACTTATAAAATACAACGAATCAAACAAAACCGGCTTTAAAATTATTTTACTTTTGTCATAACAGAGTAATTTCCATGGTTACCACTTCTATATTTCAATATGAACATAGAGAAACCTATTTAAACTTACTTGATTACATCTTGGATGAAATATTTTTTAATTAATTTTTTAAAAGTAAATCAACGATCGGAGAAAAAATAGTATGTATAATTCATGGGAAAAGCATATTCCCAAACTCCTGTGTTACCAGACTCGTCGCTACGCTCCTCGTCTGGTTATTATCACAGTCGTTTGGGAATATTATGCTTTTCCCACTAATTATACAATATACTATTGCCGAACAATTAACAGAAAACGTAGAGCAAGGAAAATAGGGGCTTATTGAGCTCACGCGTTTGTGTCGGTATCAGCACAAAGGAGCTATATATATATATATATATATATATATATATATATATATATATATATATATATATATATATATATATATATATATATTCACTTGACTTTTATTAGCAATAACGGGCCATTTGAGTTAGAAAACCGACTTAATTAAACAGTTAACGTTTCGTCACGAAACTCGTGAAGATTTAATCTTTCAAAAGTTTTGAGTGAGTCACGAATTTTCAATTTATGTGGTATATAGGTTTTCCTGTAACAGGGAATTACAGTCGTGACTATTAGCACCATGAAAAAAACACGTAAACTAAAATTCGCATAAGTTGATACACTCAAATTTTTTGAATGGTTAAAAGATAAAATTGAAATATATAATTGATGTATCAATGTATTGTGGAAAAGAGAATACAACTTATGTAAATTTACAAAAGTTTCACAACCGTTTTCTGTAACCTGAAATTTTCTCATGAAAAAAAAATAAGTAACATCGAATTATATTGTTTTATTCTTTTCACTTTACGGTTAGTGATATGAGTATATATATATATATATATATATATATATATAGAAGGAAATTGTACCGAATGTCAGGTGCTGTAGATTAAAGAATACGAGCGTTTCAATTCAATATTTACAAATAAAAACTTATCCGTATTTATAGAAAGTATTCAAAAATGTTTCATTATTATTCGGATAAATAATATAATTCACCTTGAAAAATGATGATAGTTTAATGTGCAATGTTTTCATTCGCAGTAATTCGGAAAAAATAATACATTTTTCTTGCAAGTTCAGAAATAATTATTTAACAAAGGAGCAATTATTCCCATAATTCATGAAATATTTCACAACTGAAAATTATGCGCAAAGCAAAGAAAGTGCCTACTCTTCTACCACTTATTAATAGTCATTACCTCAATGTAATATTGTCATTGAAATTCATAATTTTAAAGAATATACAATGGAGTTCGTTGAATATCAACACAAAGGATACAAGAAAGCCAACTTCAAGAACTATGAATATGGGTAACCTTGCTCTTCCGAGACCTCTGACTTAAATGAATTACCACGCCCTCCTTCTTTTGAACTAGTGTAAGAATATACGAAGTTACGAGGGATATTCCGAAATATCGATACAACTTCTGTTGAAGTCATTAATGATTTGGTAGATATTCATATATATATATATATATATATATATATATATATATATATATATATATATATATCTATATATATATATATATATATAATTATATATATATATATATATATATATATTATATATATATATATATATATATATATATATATATATATATATATATATATATATATAGGTATATACAGGGCTATTCAAATTCGAGTATATGCATGGGGATTTCGATAACGGTGAGAGATAGAGCGATGGTTAAATGGGGGCAAAGTAGCGTATTTCAGAGGTCAGTTATATGGATTAAAAAAATCTGATCTAGCTCCTTTAGTTCTGGAGTTATATAGGAAAAATCGAAAATTTCGAAATCCTTTTTTTGCCTATATCTTTTTATTTAATGAGTTGTTTTCAAAAAAATTGTCATTTTGCCAATGTCACTTTTTGTACGCTATCTAAATATCTGAATAGAAATTATATACAGGGTGTCGTATAAATTGGGCCACCCTCAACTTTCAATTTTCAAATACGGACCTGTATTTTTTATTGCATTTTTTTGAATACCAAGAGTCATGTTTTATATTGACGTAGTATTTTCATTTAAATTATAGAGTGTTCTGGAAATATTGAACTATTACCAGTCAAATTTCAACATTTTTCAAATATTGCAGCTTTAATTAAAAAAATATCATAGAATAAGGTATAAAATGCCTAGGATTTGGAAGATAATCAACATTATTCGACGAAAAACGTCTTCTTCAAGAATTCAACCACATTTCAGTTCACGCAACCCATGATCAATGTACGAAAATGTGAAATTCTTCCCAGTACGTACATGTATGTGCATATAATCAATGCCCAAACAAAATAATCTTCCAATAGAAATCTTCATACTCCAGACACCAATTTGGAAATATTTCATTGTTACTCACTTTTCGAACTACCTATATATGTTTCATATTGGCGTTTCATTTTTATATAAATCATAAAGTGTTTTGGGAATATTGAACTAATACTAGTGATATCTCATCATTTTTTAATTCCATAACAACTCTAATTGAATAATATCAGAGAATGAGAGGTGAATCAGAGAAATTGATTCCTTAAGAAAAATCAATTTCAGAATTTCCAGATTATCTAGTCTCACTACTTGTTCGGAATAACAATAGAATAAAATCAACATTCCCGAGAGACATTTTATTTCTTTACCATAATGTAGCATTGGTAGAATAATTATTGATCCCAATGTCGATTCATCTCAGTAGGTATGAGGAAGATCTGTTGTATGTATTCTGCAGAGAACTCACAAACATAATGTGTCACAAACATTATTGATCACATTGACACATATTATTGATCATATAGGTTTTTATATTTTATAACCTATCGCACAAGAACATGTTTAGTTATTATCTAGAATTGAAATAAGTCATTATAAGTAATCATAATCGAAATAAATGTTTGAGTTGACGATCTTCTCGTCTCAGACATTTACGGAGTCGTTTTTTTTAAGTTATTATTCCCTCTGAAAATATCTCTTCGGCGTAGTGATGCGAAAGCGTTCATGATTTTAATTCTTAAATCTTCTATATTTTCAAGTTCGTTTTGATATATTCTATTTTTTAGTGTACTCCATAAGAAAATGTCAAGCGGAAAGACGAATGCTCCTATTATTTCTGTAGAAAACGTTAATCATATCTCTTTTCTGCTCTATGGGGAAACCCATTTTCAGTACTATCAGATTTTTCATTAAATACCAACGATAATTTCCAAGAAACTGTCAAAATAATGACAAGTGAGATGAACTAAATATTTATTTTCCAAAGCATACTATGAGAATTCAAATAGTTTAATCATAATTGTTGTATATAGCAACAGAATGCCCATGAATTTGCTGAAAAATGTAGGTAGTTCGGAAAGTGAGTATCAATGAAATATTTCCAAATTGGTGTCTGTAATATAAAGATTGCCAGTCTAACGTTTTTTTGTTTGGGCAATGATTATATGCACATACACGTACTAGGAAGAATTTCGCATTTTCGTACATTGATCATGGGTTGCGTGAACCGAAATGTGGATGAATTCTTGAAGAAGACATTCTTCGTCGAATAATGTTGATTATCTTCCAAATCCTAGGCATTCTATACCTTATCCTATGATATTTTTTTAATTAGATCTGAATTCTTTAAAAAATGTTGAAATTTTACTCGTATTAGTTCAATATTTCCAGAACACTCTGTAATTCAGATGAAAATACTACGTGAATATAAAACATTACTCTTGGTATTCAAAAAAATGCAATAAAAAATACAGGTCCGTATTTGAAAATTGAAAGTTGAGGGTGGCCCTATTTATACGACACCCTGTATATAATTTTTATCCAGATATTTAGATAGCCTACAAAAAGTGACAATGGCAAAGTGACAATTGTTTTGAAAACAACTCATTAAATAAAAAGATATAGACAAAAAAAGGATTTCGAAATTTTCGATTTTTCCTATATAACTCCAGAACTAAAGGAGCTAGATTAGATTTTTTTTTATCCATATAACTGACCTCTGAAATATGCTACTTTGCCCCCATTTAACCATCGCTCTATCTCTTACCGTTATCGAAATCCCCATGCATATACTCGAATTTGAATAGCCCTGTATATATATATATATATATATATATATATATATATATATATATATATATATATATATATATATATATATATACAATTCGGATAAAATGCTTATCAAGCCTGCCTTTTATTTTCTTCGATTGAAATTTTCATATGGTGATTGTAAATAATCAAATCATCAATCAATAGACCTTAGAGTCACAGCTACTTATCTATCTGCACGCAGCAGACAAAAATTTGATGTCTATATATTCATATCAAATATAGGAAAATTAGTTCGACATGACTCAAGAATGATATAATCATATAATTATATTCTCAACCGTGTCAAGCTGAAAAACAAGTGTCAAGTTCCTCAAAATAAAATACTTTGAGTTTATTAATGATTTACAAACTATAAAATCTTCTTTCTATTTTTCACTTCTAAACTAGTGTAACTGTGTATCTTTCTTCAGCGTTTGAAGTTTTCCAATAATAGTGAAATTTCTAATTCTCCTAGACACTTGTGCCTTTATGACAAAACAGACTTTGTATTATAAGCTATTTGGTGGGTTATAGTATAGTTGCTAGTGAATCATATTTGATCATGTTTTTTTGTAGCGGAAACCTACAATCAAATTTACAAAAATATTTTATCAATATAGCAATAAAGCAAATAAAGAGAATGAAATGTTTTTAATAGTCAACACTTGATTAATGGTTGATCAGCTCTTATCAATATTATTTTTATCTTCTACAACTTATGATATGATATTCAGGATACGTGTCTAGTGAAAAAATAGTGTGCAGGACAATCTTTTTTAAATATTAGGATTTACACATAAAAGAATTTCAAGCCGTCTGACCAAACGAAGTCTCTTTTCAATTCTTCTAATTTTCGAGATTTACCTTCGGGTAAAGATTAAATCATGTTCAAGAATTTTATCTCTCGAAGAATGCATGTCGATCAACTTGTGAAATATCCTCTGTATTCATTGCGAATTGGTCTCCCGGCGTCCGGACGGCTTTGCATAATAAGTATCAACGTGCGTAAGTGTAAGTGCTCCAGTAGAACTAAGTCTGGGCGGTCTAGCAACTCCGTTGACTCAGTCATCTTATGGTGCCGGCGTTCACGATACAGTTCCAGAGAGCAGCGCGCGAAGTGCTGTGACAAAGTGAATATGCTTTATCTCGCTACAGTACTGGTATGTACAATTTACTCACCCCGACTATATAGGTATATACATACATATATATATATATATATATATATATATATATATATATATATATATATATATATATATATATATATATATATATATATATATATATATATATATATATATATATATATATATATATATATATATATATATATATATATATATATATATATATATATATATATACTATACATATGTATATATATATATATATATATATATATATATATATATATATATATATACACCGGGCTTTCAATTAAAAACTTGCCACCCACATTATCCGCGTGAAGAGGCAGATTTTTAAAAAGAAATAGTTTTTACGTAAAACTGGACTCTGAGTGTACAACCCCCTAACCCCAAGTGTTACCACCCCAAAATTTTAAAATTAGACAAGGGGACGAGTACTACATTATTTTGAAGGGCTGTTTAATCTCTGACATACAGTGACAGTGAGACTGAGGAACCGGTAACCGGTAAATAGTACTTGTCCTAAAAAAATGACAAACAAATTAGTTTTGGAATGTCCTAAAAAGGTAGGTAATCAAGCAGGTGTGTTTAGTGATAGACGTGCATTTGTAAACTTTGAAATGGGTGATATTCCCCAACAGTGAGGTCAGATTCGAAAAGTGGGACGGCAAAATGTAGAGATTAAAAAGCCCTGTGAAATTATGTATCCCTCAACCCCTTGTATCATTTAGAAATTTTGGTCTAGTAGCTCTAGTGGTTAGGGAGTTGAAGGGGTGGAATCCAGTTTTACGTAAAAACCGTTCCCCGTCAAAAAATTTGTTGACGTGTTTCGGCGATATTCACAAATATATATATATATATATATATATATATATACAGTGTGGAACAGCCAAATCAAATAAAATCGATAACGAATAAATGAGAGCGTGTTGGGAAAAACGCTTGGACACGTCGATTTGTATTTTCAGATGCGCATTTTTTTCAAAAAAAAAATTATATAGAATGTGTCATGTGACATTGGCCGATACCAACTTTTTTATTTTAAATACAACCCCCTGTATATTATTAGTTTTTTGGATTCTTCAGAAAATTCTAGACATAATTCATGTACAATGTCCCATACCTACCTTCAATTGTTTCGGAAATATTAAGTGTTTTCAGATGTATTACAAACGTTAGAAGACATTTCTATACCAGATTGGCATGTTGCCAAGACGTTCGCGGCGAACATTTTGAACATCTCTTACATTGAAATTAATGTTTTTTTGTTTTTTTTACATTATTTGTGAAATAAAGTAATTAACTTTTTTTAATGTTAATTTTTGTAATACATCTGAAAACACTTAATATTTCCGGAACAGTTGAAGATAGGTATGGGACATTGTACATGAATTATGTCTAGAATTTTCTGAAAAATCCAAAAAACTAATAATATACAGGGGGTTGTATTGAAAAAAAGAAACTTGGTATCGGCCACTGTCACATGACACAATCTATATAATTATTTTTTTTTTGAAAAAAATGCGCATCTAAAAATACAAATCGACGTGTCCAAGCGTTTTTCCCAACACGCTCTGATTTATTCGTTATCGAATTTATTCCATTTGGCTGTTCCACACTGTATATATATATATATATATATATATATATATATATATATATATATATATATATATATATATATATATATATGTAAAATTAAGTGAACTAGGACATCGAAATATCAACAACTACCCTACTTCTCGTGGCCGAAATGTTTTCTTCTGTTCTGAAAGACGTGGTTTAATTATTTCCGACTGGTGGCGCTGTGTCATATTTATATGTCATGGAGTTGCTAGAAGAAATATGTATGACCGTTTGAAATGTTGGTTTGGTTATCACTCCCGGTGGATGGATGATACTGATGAGCCCCGATAAGGGCGAAACAGTCTGTCTATCAATTTCCATCGATTGTGATAATCAAATTAACATTTCGAACAATTACCGTCTAGGGTAGTTGTTGATATTTCGATGCTTCGTGAACTCTTATATCCAGCTCCGCTAGGAGGTTTGTTTGATTAGTTTCAAATAAATGTCCTAGTTCACTTAATTTTATAACCACGGGCGTGTTTTCCGTTTAACACGAATAATTCTTACTTATATATATATATATATATATATATATATATATATATATATATATATATATATATATATATATATAAGTAATTTGACGAAAAGCTCGTATTTTCAGAAAATGTAGAAAAAATAAAGCAATTGTTATTACTGCATTTGGAAAATCTAGTAATGCTCCTCTCTCAAGAAAAAATAAAAAATGTTTGGACAAACTGCGTTTAGATTGTCACACTGGTACAAAATGTATTTTGGATGACTACATAAAGTGGCATAACTGTTTTGCGTCTAATAATGTGGAAGAATGTAGAAAGGTGTTATTTTAGTTTTTATTATAGAATATAATAGTTTAAAAAATTAAGATAATAGCACAAAAAATGAGACAAGTTTCGGTTTCTTCGGTCTTTTTTGATTGCTTAGTAATAATCCATTTGGCCGCACTGATTCCATCAATTTTCTTTAAAAAATTCAACGCAATTTTTATATCGTAAACAACCCAGTCTCTACCAAGTTGTCGAACATCTCCCTCAGTTGTCCTCAGCGCAAGGACAACTTGCTGTTAGTTTGTCTACCGCAAAGGGACATAAACCATATAGAAAGTCCAAGGCATTTTAAGTATTCGTTTTACAAGGGATACAATGCGTTTAGTAAGTCTTTCTGCATCTCACGTTGTCTTTGTTTATATTTAGATTGACGCGCCACCTTTGGTTTGAAACTTGTAAAAATGGTCAAATTGCATATAGAATATCTGCTCATAGATAAATATATATATATATATATATATATATATATATATATATATATATATATATATATATATATAAATATATATATTTTTATCTCTATCTATCTGTCTATATATATATATATATATATATATATATATATATATATATATATATATATATATATATATTTACATACATACATATATAACTATCATCGGCTGTCTACTCAACTACTCCCATGGTTCAGCCTCCCTTACATAATAATTAGATTATATGTGTCTACGCACTTGCCTATCCATAGATAGATAGATCTTTATTGAAATAGGACATCCTAATATACAAACAAGCTATATAAAATATAAATTTAAAGAAGTATGTGGTACATATTGAAATGATTCAATGGCTATTCGAGAACATCTAACCCCAGATATTATGGTACCATGTCAGGTTTGGATTTGTGGGTGTCTTTAACCCTCTGAGGTAACAAATTACCAATATATGGCTCTAGTAGTTCATATTCTGTAGAAATATATGAATTTAAAATTCTCCAAGAAATTATTTCATATTTTTTATATTTTGTCGCTTCGCGCTCCGAATAAATTATCAAATATCTTCCATCTAGTTAAGGATACATGAGTACTTATAATAAAGAAAGTGAAACGCGAAGTCTAGTTCTCATAGCATAGATAGTTTAGTCCATGCTTTGGTTCCTAAACATTTCCGACAATTAGATTTGGGTGTTAACCTACAATTCCAAACCGGAATCTTACGTGAATTTTGACTGAAAATACAATGGAATTTGCTGAGTAATGCAATAAATGGTCGAAAATTCTTCAGAATTAATACTTCTCCGCGATATATTCGACTCTTTTCTTGTATTGCACATATATTTCTGACAAAATTTGTTTCAATACATAGGATCTAAATCGAATATACCGAAATATCTGTCTAATTATAAATCATAGTCAAGATTTCAAATTGCTTTTCGTTCTTGCAATGTACAATGGAAAGCTTCATATTTCCGTCACATCACCCATATATATATATATATATATATATATATATATATATATATATATATATATATATATATATATATATATATATATATATATATATATATATATATATATGGGTGATTCACGGTGGATGGCACATTAGACGTTTTTTGCGGATGTGAATTTACTGGAGGGCATAGTCGGACATTCTCTACCCAACTAGAATATTTTTGGTAATGCGGTGTTGTCACTTCTATTAGAAAGTAGTAGCAACTTTGATTTTTTGAATAGAACACCCTATATATAATATTATATTTAGAATCTCTAACAATTTCCCAATAACTTTTCCCTATACCCATCTGTTACCGTTTCCGAAATAAAAATTATTTTTATTTTTTTTCCGAAAATCAAGACCTATTAAAACGCTGATATCTTCGAGTTGAGAAATAATGTGATATCGAAATTTGGGTTGAAGTTGGCTCCCTACACTTCAGCCTAATCTGCGTTACTTCAATACAGGGTGGTGAAAAAATTCAGTTATTTTGTTTGCTTGAAAAAGCGAGTGAAAGTTGATTATTTCAAATGAAATGCCCTGTATATTATTGAAAACTCGGAAAGCTTCTGGAATTTGCTTTTTATCTATGTATGTCATACCTATACCTAACTAGTCAGGTTATTTGTGAAAATGTTCCTTGTAAATGATGTCCCCATTCGGTATTTGGTAAGCATGCCATGATCACTATTTGATATTTTTGACTATTCAGAAGTTGCAAATACCTTCAAAAACGATGGAACAAAACTATTCAAACGAAATTCCTATGAATGCTATGAATGTGTTAATTTTTTTTGGGCAGTTTGATAAAATTATCAGCAGAACATGTAAAAGTTCAATCAAATGTAGATATCCAAATCTACCGCCCATAAACCTTAAGAAATTTATACGAATTCAGAATAATTTCAATGCATATGGATAAAAAAACAAACAAAAAACAAATTTCGATATCACATTATTTCTCAACTCTAAGATATCAGCGTTTTAATTTTCGGAGAAAAAAATGAAAATAATTTTTATTTCGGAAACGGTAACAGATGGGTATAGAGAAGTATCATGAAAAGTTATTGGGAAATTGTTGGAGATTCTAAAAATAATATTATATATAAAGTGTTCCATTTGAAAAATCAAAGTTGCTACTACTTTCTAATAGAAGTAGCAACAGCGCATAACCAAAAATATTTTAGTTGGGTAGAGAATGTCCGACTATGCCCTCCAGTAAATTTTCAAAGTGATCCGTAGTATGGTTCACCAGAAACGTCTAATGTGCCATCCACCGTGAATCACCATGTATATATATATATATATATATATATATATATATATATATATATATATATATATATATATACTAGCTGACCCGGCAAACGTTGTTCTGCCATATAAATTATTTTTATCTATCTTTCTATCAATTCATCTATCTGCCGATGTATATCTACCTATCTAACTATCTATCTATCTAGATAGTTATCTGTCTTTCTATCTATCTATCTACATATCTATCTAACCCGGCAAACGTTGTTCTGCCATAAAAATCATTTTTATCTATCTGTCTTTCTATATATTCATCTATCTGCTTATGTATCTCTTTCTATCTATCTAGATAGTTAACTATATTTCTATCTATCTATCTATCTACATATCTATCTATCTATCTATCTGACCCGGCAAACGTTGTTCTGCCATATAAATTATTTTTATCTATCTGAATAGGGGTTGATCGTAGAGGGGTGAAAATTTAGGGTTGTATATATTTTTGAATGCTGTATCATACAAAAATAGAACAGAAAATGTTGTCAGAAAAATAAAGAAAAAAATTAAGGGGTGTACTACCCTTGATATTTATTGATATTATTTTATATATAAGATATATATATATATATATATATATATGTATATATATATATATATATATATATATATATATCTATATATTATATATCACTTTGGTTTTTCTCTCTAGAATAGCTCTTTTGTGTAGTAAATATTTGTTGGCTGTTGGCGTAATTTCCCTAGATACACATGTTTGTAGATAATTTGATTACATCTTCGTTCTCCCAGATGAACATTTTTTTTAGGAAGCCTTTATTATGTTCTGTGGTGCCGATCTCAGAATTATGAGCAGTATTCGACAAAAATTGATGAATGTATCACTAGTGTTTCATGTCTACTCTGAAAATAAATTTTATTACCAACAAAGTAAAGCTTTGTTATTCGAAATGTTTGATGGGGATCTTCTGAAAAATATTGTTATTTCAATTACTAATGAAATTTCTCCGGGCAAATTCTTATTCAACATATATTCTGGAGGAATATTAATAACGAAAACCTACTATTTGATGATAAAAGGGAACTCTGTGAATTATAATTCTATTCACATACAATGTAACATATTTCTCAGATATCTTTGATTTTGTTGTTTAAACACACAAAAAGATCTGTATATGTTTCATACCAGAGATGACCTTAATTATTAACATCCGCGAAAATATTACTTATATTGATTTTACTTATATTGATGGAGGGTAAAATGTTTTCCATGCAAGTGTTGCATAATTGCATAACATACTTTTTCTGCTATCATTATGAACTTGAGGATATAACACAATTGATTTTCTTGGGATATATTCTTCGTCCAGCCTCTTTTAAAGAGCACGAAGTGCATTCGTTAGAGACGAATGTATAATTTGGTACAACATTTAATAAACTTTTGAGGCGTAATGTCATGAAAATATATTATTCCCAAATAAGAATTCTGTCGTTATAAATCCTTGAAATGCCTAATTTTATCATATTTCTGCTTCGAAGCTTTTTTAAACCTCGTTGGTCTGATATATATATATATATATATATATATATATATATATATATATATATATATATATATACAGGGTATCCCAAGTTCGAGTGCCTATTAGACGTTTCTGGAGAACTGGACATAATATTTGAAATCTGAAAATTGTGATTATGATATTGCTCGACATTCGGAGCATAGCACTTCCGGTTATACAGGAAGTGAAAATAAATTTTATAAAAAAAGTTTTTCGCTCCTGATATGATCAATTACTCAATTCTGCATACCTTTCTGTTGACACCATTGCATTTGTTCGAATAGTTTTCGAAATAACGGAAAAAAAAACCCAAAAAAAAGAGAAATATGTGTAGTCAGTATTATGTTCATTATTCTTATTTCCAACATCCTAAGCGTAAACCGTTTTCACAACATCGAAGAGGAAGAATGTGGAAAGGTCATGCATCTCATGAATTTTGGAAATATCATCACAGGATGTTTCAAATTTTGTGTCGAAAATTGTGATCAAAAATTGGCCATAACTTCTGTTTTTCAAATTAGAACCCTATTTTTTTATGATTGTGTTGGATTCTGCGAAGAAAAATAATGATAGTTTTTGAACACGATTGTACTCCTAAATTCAATAATTTCTGAGTTATTTGAAATTTTCCGTATTTATGGTGTACGTAGAGTCAAATTCATCGAATCCAATTTCCAGTGGAAATAATAAGTGGATTTGGATTTTTCAATTTGGTAGGTATTTTTGCTAGCTTAATATTCTAAGTAAATTGTTTGCTGGTTCAGTTCTTTGATTTTCTTCAATTTGCAGATAATGATTTTTTCAATTCAACAATTTTTTTAACAAATAGAAATTAGTGACTTTCTGTATTTTTTTTGTGAATCATTTTTATATCATACAGCATATTTGCTTTTAAACTAAAACCTGATTCACTCAAGCAACGAAGAAGATTTATTTGAATACGTACTACATGCTGCGGTATATCACCTGCTACTTGGAATAGATGTTTTCATCATATTCTACATTCTCGGTTTTTCGCTTCACGGAGCAGAATGACTTTTTCAATAACAACTCTCGAATCTCAAGAAATACGTAATATTGTGCTCAAGCCTATTTAACTTCCTGTGTGTCTGCCTATTCAAGCATTAATCCCAATGTTCTTGTAATGGATTTATTCGCATTTGTTTATAAAGCACGTAGGTCGTTCCGAATGTCATCATCGTGTTTTTTTGAATATAAATGAGGTACCAACAACAGTACGGCGAAGACTGTGCATCAGTAATTCTACAACTGATTTATTTTCATTACAAAACGAGAAAGTTCTGTTGGTCTGTCGAGTAATTAGTAATGGGCATGTTTGGGAAATAACAATGTGGGTTACTGAATGATTGGAATGCCGCGGAATGTTATTCAAAGAGCAATGCTGCTACCATCTTTTGGTATCAATGTTCAGTAAGCTAATGGAGAATTTCAATTCGAAGAGAAAGAAATATAGGGTTTTTTAATAAGAGGTACCTGATGTTGAAAGATTATATTTATAATAGGGTGCCATGATTTGATGACAGTGAGTTGATCTGACATTTCACAAGTCATTACAAGTAGTAAAATGCAGCGATACACGGTAGATCAGCGTGCTTACATTGTGAAAACTTATTGTGAAAAAGAGTCTTCTGTAATAAAGACTTTTCGCAGAATTCGTGATTACTTCGGTCCCCATAACCGACCAACAGAAAAAACAATTCGCAGTTTTGTGCGTAAGTTTGAAACTGATGGATCTGTCCAAGATGTAATATCTCCAGTACGTGAACGTGCATGCCGTTCTGTGGAAAACATTGCAGTGGTTCGTGAAAGTGTGGCTGCAGATCCAGAAATGTTTGTCCCACGAAGTGCGCAGTACTTGGCACTCAGCAAAACCACAACGTAGCGAATTTTAACAAAAGATTTGTCTCTCCGCCCATACAAGATACAGTTAACTCAAGAATTAAAGCCAGCCGACCACTTGCAGCGAAGTACGTTTGCTAATTGGATACTCCAAAAGCAGGCTGTTGATAATGACTTTTGCAAGAGGATAATGTTTAGCCATGAAGCCCATTTTCTTTTAAGTGGGTATATAAACACACAAAACTGTCGCATATGGAGCAGTGAAAATCCAAGACGCATTCACGAGAAGCCTATGCACTCCCAACGTGTGACTGTTTGGTGCGTTTTGTGGAATGGAGTTGTGTCATGTCACAGAAGCCGTGGCGGTCATTCGACAGATATTGTTTTTCCTACTTAATTGTAATAAGTTATGTCAAAGATTACTGTAACAATATTAAAATTTTCTAGTTTATTTTGTATTTTATTTACTATCAAAACCCGGCACCTCTTGTTGAAAAACCCTGTAGTTGCTATATCCTAAACAGGAAATAATTTGTCTAGCGTTGCTATAAAATCAAGTCGTCCAAAGAATCAAATTTTATGTACAGATGATTATTAACTGTTTTTCGTTGTATTTTCCCAAAAATAATATTGCAACGTATCGAAAATCAGATACAGGAGTAGTTTTTTACATCCGTTTTAGTCCTCCTGGAACAATCGAGTTCCAAGATTTTGATATCTGCTGTATATAGGTTCTCCCTTGTCTTCCTCACTCTTTCTGTGCTTCAGGAACGATATAAAAGAATCTGTAAGGCATTGTACATTTCTTATTTCTGCTGGCGATCTAAAAATATTCCGGATTATTGAAAATGTGGAGGATTGTAAATTATTGCTGAAAGCAAGAAGACATTTTGTCAAAGCGCTGTATTGAGAAAGAAATGTCCTTCATATAGATAAATGTCAAACAAATAGATTTCACAGACTACGGCTTCCAATCGTTTTCAACTACATTATGGGAAACAATTTCTCAATAAAAGATCTCGGGATTCACTTTCATCAGAAATTTGATTTCATTACTTATACTCAGTATTTGATCAATAAGGCGTTCATGTTAAATGCAGTGAAAATTATATATACAACTGATGCTAGAAGCATCCTTATATATTCAACAGTAGTAAGGTCACCTATATATGAAATTTATATCAACGACATCGTACGTGTATAAAGGAAGTTCTAACGTTGGGTGGCTTTTAAGCGCAATATTCCCCTAACTTAGATTATACAATTATGCAACAGAATCTAGGATTACTCTCACTTGAGAACAGAAGAAAAAAATTGGATTTTATGTTCATATATAAAGTGTTAAATAATTTTATAGATTTTGAATATCTTTTAGGTAAAATATAAAATTGAATTTTTACACTGTAAACTTGCGAAACCGAGAATTGTATGGAATCAGATTCTTTCCAACTAATTATAGTTTCAAGAACCTTATAGACAGAACATTAAGGGAGGCCCATTCAGGGAATGTTGATATATTTACGTCATCTATATTTGCTATTGAAAATTACTCGGAAATAAATCAAGTCTAATGTTATACAGGGTGTCCCGTAAATAACACGCCAGAGTGACACTGGAGGTAGATTGGCTTCAGGTCAATCAGATAACATCAACATGACCTCAGTAAAAGTTTTATGGTTTTCGAGATATTGCCACTCTTATGTTTTTTTCAAAAATCTATACTTTTTGGTCATTTTCTCGCCTGTTTTGAATATAAATAAGTTCTAACTCATGGTTTTTTTTCTTGTGCTATCATCAATATATGATTGAGATAATAGACCTATCATTTCATTAAAAACTAGCTCGCTAACCTCAGAAAAAAATCAAGTTGTTTCAATTTAATTTGAATCCGAAAACCTTATAGAACCTTAGAAAATGAAATGTATGATGTCGCACACTTGAGTAAATCAAATAAAACTATTATAATGAAAAAATTATTAGTCCTACTTGAACTCGCTTGAAACTCGAAGATGGCACTTTTTCTTAAGAAGATTCTGTTTTGCCATTGTTAGTGAAGGCTTTCCAAATATACTGGCGCCACGAGAATGTTTGTCTTATTATTTCTGTGAAGTCTTAAAAAAACATACAGGTGAGGCTAATGAGTTCTAACTAATATTAATTAACATTCAACGATCTACTAGGTAATAGATTCCACACAAAAAATTTATTCATTTACATATACCACTATACGCCCTCTGAATATCGAAACAGATTAATATCTAAATCAAGGTTAATTAAACCAGTGTTACTATATTAATAAAGCTGATATTTGCATCCCACAAAAGACATTGTAGCCATACCAGTTGGATACATAATAAGTGTGTATATATATATATATATATATATATATATATATATATATATATATATATATATATATATATATATATATCTATATATATATATATATATATATATATATATATATATATATATATATATATATATATATATATATATATGTATATATATATACCTATATATATATATATATTATATATATATATATATATATATATATATATATATATATATATATATGTATATATATATACCTATATATATATATATATATATATATATATATATATATATATATATATATATATATATATATATATATAAATATATATACAGGATGAGTCTTTGATATGGGAAAGCTTGATTGCACCTACACCGTTGATGATATCGAACGAAACGAACCAAACGGTTCTGCAAATGGGAGGTCAGAGTGTAGTTTGTAAAATTATTTTACCCTTTACAAGGTGTACCATTTTTGCGGGGCAAATTTAAAGATACTTTTTTAAAGGGCACTCTATATTTGATTTTGTCCTTTGTTGAGATATATAAATTCCTTAAGTATTTGCAAATCACTTCAGCCGTTCAGAATTTATTTGATTTTTTCTGAAAATTAATGCGTTTGCAGGCATTTTTTTGAAGAATCGCAGGGCACTTGGTTTTGTGAATATCAAGTTGTTATTTAGGCTGTGTATAAGTAACTGTTTTGTGTATCTTTCGGCAGAGAGATAATTAATTTTAGTTGTGACATCACCTTGCTGTGACACATTGAGTTTGGTACACTTTGAAAGGCCATAATCTTGATTTTTCAAATGGCACTCTATTTATTTGATTACTTAGTCGCATAGAACATGTGATTGTTCATCTTTTCTATTTTCTTTGTTTTTTTCCAAAAGTTGATGGTTTGGAAGATAATTCACATTTTCAAAAAATGAACACATAATTTAATTTTTCAAACGAGTGACATGAAAAACCATAAATTTTGACAACAAACGTCAACAACGTAACTGCTGCGAGCGTCAGTGTGAGTCTCACAGTTAAACCAGTGAATTGTACTAACGTTGAATGCTTCTTTACTGTAGTCAATCCATATATGATTTTTCACTTAAGTTTATACATAATAAATTCTGATTTGAAAATGGCTAATCGCCGAAACGCGTAAAGATGTTTCTCATTATTGAAACCTAGAGAAAAACCGTCTATAAGTGACCTACCCCCAAGAATTATAAATTAATATATATATATATATATATATATATATATATATATATATATATATATATATATATATATATATATATATATATGTATATATATATATATATATATATATATATATCATGCGCGGATCCAGGCGTGACTTTGGGGGGGGGGGGGACTTTTAGATATTCAAAAGCAAAAAGGTACTAGTATTTTCTGCAATGGTAAATCGAGTAGCTCCAAATCAAAACAATTAGGTTGGGCCTGGGCCATTTGGGGGGGGGACGTTCCCGCCCTTGGATCCGCGCCTGATATATATATATATATATATATATATATAGAAATTTAATATGACGTAAACTTCCCATCACGAATCTTTGTAAAATATCAAGTTCCCTACAAATTTGTCTACTACTAAAGTTGGGTTTCTCTTCTAACATGACACATACATCTAATGATTTTTCTTCAGTTATTGCAGTTTTTGTGAGCACAGATCTAGGTATATCGTTTACCTAACCAGTTTCGTCAAACTTTTTCACTAATTTACTCACAGTAGACTTAGAAATGGGATTCGGTTAGGATATAAATTATTGAAGATATTACAAGTATCATAATTGACTTTTTCGTCTATCCTCATATCCTAATATCATTAAAATATCAATTCGTTTTTCTCGAGATAAAAAATCCATTTTGATAAACACCAACAATAATGAATGATTGTAGACATTCTTGCAATCATAGGCATCTTAATGCAGCTATCATTTTAATTTGGGTGGCTATAACACATTTTCAACTATAACTCCGAAATTGTGACATAAGGTATAAAGAATATAATTATATGAAAAATATTAAGAATTTTCAAATTTAGGAAAATATATAGAGTGATTCATTTGAAGTAACACAGTTAATTATTTCTACAGAAAAACGAAATATCTGACAAAAATGTAAATACCTCTGTAGGATTAATTGAGGCCTTCCATACTTGAAATTCACTCTGAGTATATATAAGTATATATATATATATATATATATATATATATATATATATATATATATATATATATATATATATATATATATATATATATATATATATATATATATATATATATATATATATATATATATATATATATATATATATATATATATATATATATATATATATATATATATATATACAGCAGGGGCGGCTAGTCAAAGGAGGCTAAGGAGGCTAAGCCTCCTCAATAATATTCCGTGTATCACTAATATATTATATTGAATAGTCAGCATTCAGCATATTCATATTAATCAAAATCATATTATTTTATGGACCTACCTTCCTTTCAACCTACATTATATAATATAATTTATTAATTAAGATAGAAGGTATTTACATTTACTGCATTTCATTCATTTCAATATTTGTGGCAACGCTGCGGAGGCTTAGAAAGGAGTATTCTCAACGTTCATTATGCCTGCCACAGAACAGCAAACAACGGTGCAAATACTCCGAATGAATACTTCATTGCAATAGAAAAGCAAAACACATGTGAATGCCAACACCGATAGAGAACCAGTCTCATACAATGTCGACCAATCACAACTATAGAATTTCGCGTGACATCGAGTGAATTCGTTGGAAAGCATTAATTGAATCATAGTGTGATCGTAGTTACTAATGGCCGAAAACAGCAGCGTGTTTACTTATATTGCTCGCGTATTGTTTTAAAATGAGTTTGGTTACTGAAGTTAATTTCAAAAAGTTCAATGGTGACTTAGTGGAATATTTGTTATCCCATAACTTTAGTGCACTAAGTTATGAGGATAAAGTTTTGATAAAAACATTGCGATCTACCCCTGAATTAAACAATTTGGTGCAGCGTAAAAGACAACAAAACCGCGGTTTTAATACAAGGAATTATGAGAGACATCCTTGCCTAACCGGATCACAGGTAAAAAATAAATTATTTTGTTGGCAGTGTTTACTTTTTACTAGTGAAAATGTCTCTGTTTGGGGCCGCTTAGGATTTGAGGATTTAATTCTATACCTAGTTGAAAGTGAGGAATTTTTCACCGATAAAGTAACTTTAAATACAGCACGCGGATTAATATCTTAGATCTTACTTACAAGATAAGGAATTTATATATTTTTTAAACATCTTTAAATTAATTTTTGAACAAACAGAAATAGTTTTTCAAATCTTACAGCATAAGTTTTCAGATGTAATTTACTCACGAAATCGGCTCAAGTTTCTTTTGAAAAAAAATTCAGAATTTCGTGCAGAAGTTTATTTTAAAAAGCTATTTTCTGTATTTCAAACTACTGATGATACGACTCAATTTAGCCCAAAACGAAAGAAATTCAGTTACGCATATATGGAGCTTCACTATAAGCAAATATTTTATGAAATTTTGGATACTATTAGGGGTCAAATAGAAATAAGGTTGTCTGATTTGAAAGAACTGCATTTCTTCGACTTACTCAATAAAAATTTATTAACCGGATTTTCAGCTAATTTTCCAGATAACCTTTTGGAAAATTTAAGTCAAAAATACAATTTTTTTGATAAGGTGGCCATAAAAAGTGAACTGTGTGTTGTTTATAATGACAATGAAATTTTGGGGCAAAATGAAAATCATGTGAGGACTATTGAATACCTTTTTGATAATGATTTGAATCAAGATTTACCCCAAGTTTATAAACTCTTATGTCTAATTGTTTCTATCCCGGTGACATCGGCTTCCGTAGAGCGCTCGTTTTCCACTCTTAAGAGAATTAAAACTAATTTACGAATTTGAATGAGCCAGGATCGTTTGAAAAATATTAGTTTGTTTTCTATTGAAAAGGAATTGGTAAAACTTTTGGCGAAAGACAAAAAATTTTATGAGGATATTATAGATCATTTTGCTAACGTTAAAGATCGCAGAATCCCGCTAATCTTCAAAAATATATAATAACTTTTTATTTTCTCTCACCAGCTGTTAACAAGTTCGTTAAGTAGGTAGGTAGGTACCTATTTTGTGAAAGAAAAAAAAATTTGATGAATAGATGAATTGATTAATTGATTAATTGGCTGAAAAGAGTTTTTGTGAATATTGTAAATGGGAGTTGTAGGTCTCAAGGTAGACACTCGAAAGTGAAAACAAATTAATAACTTAGGGTGCTTGTTTTACTTTGATTTTCTTTAAATTATAAGGCGGTTGACCTTGAAATCCTAAAAATTTTCGCCTATGGTGTATTTTTTAACACCTCTTGTAGCCTCCTCAAACCAAAACCTCACGAGCCGCCACTGATATACAGTATGTCCACGGATGGGGTTTACAAGAGGACAAATGGTCCAAAAATTGAAAGATATGAAAAAAAGTCACTCTTAATAAACTTTCCTGCTCGTCTAGAAAATACGATTCATCTTAAGAAATTTCAATTTTTGTATACAGGCAGGGTACAAACTGTAAAAATGTTATTTTGCTCAAGAGTAAATATAATTTCATCATAAGAAACTTAAATTTTTTTTATATAGGGTGGGTACAAACTAAAAAGATGTTATTTTTCTTAAGAGTAAACATACCTTATTTTGAAAATTATGAAAAAAAGTCCCTCTTAATAAAAGTTTTTACTTGATGAATTAATGATAATAATAATAATAATATGCACATTTTTATTAACATGAAAGTAATACTATAACGATTTCATGATTCAAAAACTCCACCGCCATACTCAATTCGTTTTTCTAATTGCTTTTAAAATATCAAAATAACGTTTTTGTAGTTTGTACCCATCCTGTATACAAAAATTAAAGTTTCTTATGATGAATTGTATTTTCTAGACAAACAAAACCGTTTATTAAGAGTAATTTTTTTTTTGAAACTTTCAAGAAAAGGTATGTTTACTCTTAAGCAAAATAACATTTTTGCAGTTTGTACCCACCCTGTATCAAAGAATTGAAGTTTCTTATGATGAATCGTATTTCCTAGACAAGCAGAAACGTTCATTAAGAGTGCCTTTTCTTCTTAATTCTCAAAAAAGATATGTTTACTCTTAAGCACAATAACATTTTTGCAGTTTGTACCCACCTTGTATAAAAAAATTAAAATTTCTTATGATGAATCGTATTTTCTAGACAAGCAGAAACGTTTATTAAGAATGACTTTTTTTCGTACCTTTCAATTTTTAGTCCATTTGTCCTCTTATAAACCCCATCTGTGGACATACTGTATATATATATATATATATATATATATATATATATATATATATATATATATATATACAATATAATATACCTCATTATCTTTCATCAATGAGAATGAAGGTACAGTTTGTATTATGAACTATTATTCCACTATATCATGAGGGTATTAAATGCCTAAGTTACAACGAATAATGTCGAATGATATTTAACGAATGTACGTGACATAATATCAAAGAGGTATTACCGTAATTATGTACATGAATTATATATTTCTCTATCGTATAACGATCTAGATTGAAAGACATGCATCAATTTAATAAGTGCATGAAATCAACTTCTTGAAGAATATTTAACATTAATAAGATCTAATTTTATATAATATATAACTACCATAAAGATAAAAATAAGTGTTATGAAGGAAGTATGTAATATTCATCAAATGCCTAATCGCTGTTCGAGAAACATTCGGAACAACTTAATGGATTATTCGCTTTCATTGGATCACGATATGAATCATTTCCGATTAATAATCAACTATTGCATGATATAACTATAGTCATACTGATATCACAAAAAGTACTTTCATCGAGAGGATAAGCAAAATTTTTTGTAAATCATTTTGTTTCGAAAAGTGTCTAGACATACAGGTGAAAAAACACTAGGTATTCATAATAATATTAGATATTATGAAAACTTAGATTATCTTTTTTGTTATTTTGTTCGTATGCCGCAAACTTGTAAATAAATTAAATTTTATTCAAGTTCACAAGACATATGAATCCCAGTTTATAGAGAGAAAATCACATTTTTCCAATTTTAGTTTTTTTTCTTATATAATGACATTCTGAAAAAAAATGAATGCAGATTTTATATGACAATAAACCTACCTGAAGAAAAGTCATACAGATACTCTGATAGAAATTGGAATAGAAGAATTGGAAATACGCAAATTCAGTTAGTTATTAACATGTTATACGTAAGGTGCTATTAGAGAATAAGAAAAACATGAAATCATCTGTTTCTTTGATAATTTACCGCATCTCAAGTTCCATGAATAATATATTTACTCTCAAAATCTTAAAGGTATATGTTTTTTACTATAAATATATATATATATATATATATATATATATATATATATATAATAATCTTTCTTTTCAACAATCCCTGCGACACCCTCCCAATCTGGAGGTGTGTAGTACTGAAATGAAAAAAGTCAAAATGCAAAGCTACAAACAGAATACATTAACAATCACATCAATTACATATCTGTTGCAACTAAAATATTCGAATTAAGTAAATATAATTATTGTTTTTTACAGAAAATTTCAAACTCTTGTAGGTTATATGGTTCACATCTTAAGATAAAGCAGTAAATAGTTCTCTTAAAAGTCTTGTATTCTTTGATTTTTTGTATAGACTTTGGAAGTGCATTATATACCCTCAATGCTGCATACTGTGGATGTTTTTCTCGCAATGTAGAACGGTGAATAGGATAGAAATAAGTATGGACTTGTCTACCTCTATTCCCATTCCTGTATTCATCAAAGTAGTGACTATTCTTTTGGAGAAATAGGAGAAGTCTATAAATATACAGGCCATATACAGTCATTATGTATGTTATTTTGTCTGAATAAAGTTCTGCACGATTCCCTAAATCCCTTTCCTAAAATTGTGCGTAATGCCCACTTCTGTAGGATAAAATTTTTTTCCATATAAGATGACCCACACCAAAAAATGATGCAATACGACATGACAGACTGGAAATTTGCATAGTAGACAATCTTCATCACATCTATGTATTGCAACTTGCTTGTTCAATATATTGAGTGTATATATCACAGAACACAGCTTTCCCTTCAATTTGTCAATATGGGGAGACCACCTCAACATGCTGTCAACTGTAGCCCCCAAAAACCTTGCCTGTTGTCCAACATTTATTTTTTGGTCCCCATAATACAATGCATCTGGTGACACCCAGCTTGTTCTTTTGGTACTGAAGAATATACATTCAGTTTTCTGTATATTCATTACAAGTTTATTATTAATGCACCATTCCTCCACATTGCCCATAATAGACTCCAAGGCAAGAATAGAGGAGTAGACATTTGCAGTACGTATCAAAATGTTTGTATCATCCGCATATATAATTGGTTGACAGTTTTGTCTTGGTAAGTATTTTGTTATATCGTTTATATAAATGATAAATAATAGTGGCCCAGAATGCTATATATATATATATATATATATATATATATATATATATATATATATATATATATATATATATATATATATATATATATATATATATATATATATATATATATATATATTTAAAACATGTTTTTTTTCGGTATTGTAAAATATACTCTTAACAAAATATTATTACATAAGACCTTCTACAATACGTTGGGTTAATTTTCATCGATGAAAAAATAATTTGAATGAAATGTGAGTAAATATTTGAGGGTATTATGTTTGTATACTAACTGATATCGAATGAATATATTGGATGTAATTCGAAATGTAGACAAAATATGAAATTATTTGAATGCAGGTGGACTTTTTTTTGTAACGTATTATTGTATTGAAATACTTTTCGACTAGTTCAATATAATCGCTCTCCAATCAACAAATTCTATAAGCCTTCACACACTTAATCAGTTACAAATATAATTTTGTTTTAAAATATAATCTGAAGAAAAAAGTCATTCTTTCTGCAATAATTTTTCCTGAAAACATTTATTACATACCTATGCTCATTATGAACTTATACCTACTCAAGGCGAAAAGTCAAGGTTAATACTGAATAATCGTTTAACCTATGTTCACTTACCAGTTGATCAATGCTACCATACATGAGGAAAATATATTTTCAGATTTTACCCACCTACAAATAATTAACCACTCCTATTTTAAGATTCTATTGGATATGATGCTCTTAATTAATAGTAGAAAATATTTTGTTAAACATCTACCGTTTATTTGGCATTAGAATTTATTTATTTTTTTTATTCAACGAGGCTTTTCACTCTTCGAAAGGGTCCTTCTGGCTTTCACTAAAGTCCTAAGTCATTACCTTATAAATTGAAATTTAATATTCATATGTTAAATAACCATTAACCATTAACTAAGCCACAGAGCAGATAGAAACCATACTCATCTGATTGATAAGGATAACATGCACTAAATAGCTATTAAAGGTGACTTCTTTATTCATACATAAACAAAACTATGCAACGGAAAACAAAAATATTAGAAAAGAAACACAGGAAATTACAACCATTTTTTTATGATGTTGCATTAAAAAATACATAAAACTCTAAATTTTCAACCTTCTATCAACAACCCATATTTTTCAATAGCCATTTTAATAATTTAAACGTTTGCCGGGTCAAATAGATTGATAGATAGATAGATATAATGATAGATAGATAGTTAGATAGATAAATAGATAGAAGTATAGATAACTATCTAGATAAATATATATATATATACTTAGATAGATAGAGATACATCGGCAGATAGATGAATAGATAAAAAGATAGATAGATAAAAGTAATTTATATATGGCAGAACAACGTTTGTTGCGTCAGCTAGTATATATATATATATATATATATATATATATATATATATATATATATATATATATATATATATATATATATATATATATATATATATATATATATATATAACCACTCCTATTTTCAGATTCTATTGGAGATGATGCTCTTAATTAATAGTAAAAAATATTTTGTTAAACATCTACCATTTATTTGGCATTAGAATTTATTTATTTTTTTATTCAACGAGGCTTTTCACTCTTCGCAAGGGTCCTTCTGGCTTTGACTGAAGTCCTTAGTCATTACCTTATAAATTGAAATTTAATATTCATATGTTAAATAACCATTAACTAAGCCACAAAGCAGATAGAAACCATACTCATCTGATTGATTAGGATAACATGCACTAAATGGCTATCGAAGGTGATTTCTTTATTAATACATATACAAAACTATGCAACGGAAAAGAAAAATATTAGAAAAGAAACACAGGAAATTACAACATTGATTATTAGAATGTCAGTTCGCTTTTGCATTTATTTATTTTTTATTATTTTTCCAGGAAAATTTTCCACATAATAAATTCTTAAATTTAAAGGAGTAGATACGAAAATAAGTAGATCAATCCTTTATCTAGAATTTCCGCAAACTTGTATAAGACATCATGGTCATCCAAAAAATATCGAAATTCGAGGGATTTAGCAAATACTAATTATAATAAAAAAATGAAGGACACCCTACTGCGTAGCACTAGGAATGATAAAACCCCTCGGCGCATGTGCATGTCGTCAATATTTTTTGAATGTACCTATTATATGAATTAAATAACAATGAAAGTCGATTTTACGAATGAAATGAAGGAAAATTGCAATAACTGTATTAATAAGTCGACATTACGAATAAAATCCGTGAAAATTTAGCAAAAAAATTCATTGTTTGACTGTCGAATTTGAATATCCTATCCCGGCTCATTTTGCTGCAAATTATGAATCAAATTGATAAGTTATCTCTATGGATGGGAAGCAGACACAGTCGCAGATTCAAGCTGAAGCTATCAACGTCGCTTGGTTACCGTGGCACACAGAGCACTTCGACGCATGTTTTGTAGGACTTCGTACATATCGACCTTGGCGCATGCGCATGTCGTAATGCCTATCTAAAAAACGTTATAATTTTTTATTCTTCGTTGGGAAAAAATTGGGAACAAAACTTCTCTGATGAAATCATATGTATTTTATCAATATCCGTTGGAATTTTTAAAATCGGACCAGATCCCAACTTTTTGTAGTGAGAATTTAGCTTCACCTCGGGGTAAAAACGCTATATTTCTATTATTCGTTGGTAAAAATTGGGAATTCAAATTCCCTAATGAAATCATATGTGTTTCATCGATATCCGTTGGAATTTTTAAAATCGGGCCACTTTTTGTCGTGAGACTATAACCCCTTTAGCTTCGCCTCATGGTAATCCAAAACTGTATAAATATAAGACTGAAATTTTCAACTGTGTGTTTCCATAATTTCAATAATGATGCAATATATTCTCAAAATCCATTCTTGTTAGAGGAATACCTACTTGATAAAGATGCGTATTGAATATATTATTTGAAATCCCACTGTCAAATGTTAATATGAAGAAATAATTTTATACGAAGATATTTTCTTTATGAAATGAAATGGGACACTCAAGTTTTCTGTTCTTGGAAAAGGTAGTTACTCAATTTCGAATTATATAATTTCGTCCATATAAAAAACCCACACTTTATGCACGCGTTTCTTGAAATGCTGCAACTTCAATACGAAAGTGATATTTTAGAATGATAGTTATTGATCGGCTTAGATAGTTTCAAAAATTTTCAAGAAAATCAATTACAAATCTGTTCTCGCAATCTTCTGAAATTATACTGAAAAAGTCTTCAAAATATTCAATATTTGAGATTGAATTCTCGCACATCACTTGGTGAAACATCATAAAGAATAAAGTATAAACTTTAAAATAAAAAACACTTGGCTTATGTTTCACAATATAACTAATATTTAGATACTGTATTTAGCAGTAACGAAAAGTCGACATGTTTCGAGTTATGAACTCATTATCAAGACTGACTACAAGAGAGTATTAGGGGAGACAGGGTACAAAAGTAACGGCGAGTCGAAAGTAACAAATGCTCTGTAGGTTCAAAGAATTTTCAAAACACGACTTAGCTGCAGTCAGGTGATAGCCAGTGGCGCCACCTTCAGTTGCATTCAGTCGCCGCTCGCGCCACGCACTGTTAGATCGTGTGACAGGACCATACGTGATTTCACAAATCAAAAGTGAATTTTTTGACGTTTACTTATTTAATGTTTATGTAGTATTAAAGGAATGATATTAATCTGAGTATTTGCATATTGATACTCGATTAGATTGATTTTACAGCTTAAATTCGTTTTTGTCTAGCATGTTCCTTTTCACGGTTATCTTTCATGTTCTAACAAAAATGCTGTAGGGTACAAAAGTAACTCAGCCCTATGGGTATATAAGTAACATGTTACTTTTGTCCCCGTATTGATTTACTCTAAGTAAACTTTTTATGTGTGTGTGTTTATTTCAACAAAAATAACAACTAACAGGGAAGTCTATCGAAAAGCGGCTGAAGAGCATTTCAATGATGGTGAAGAAATTAGAGCCATGGCAAAAAAAGTGAATGTCTGCCATGTTACATTGCATAGATATATAAAAAAATTAAGCTAGAAATACTAGCGCAGTTGTAGACAAGGAAAATAAATTTGACGACGAAGGTTGCTTCTACCTCGTTTGTTTAGAAAATTTTAGCAATAGTCGACTGAATGAGCACTGACACTGAATTTTCCAATAAATATTTGTTTAATTAAATATGTAATATCATATTCATTACAAACCCCTTTGCCCTGTTACTTTCGACCCACAACGTGTTACTTTCGGCCCGCCAACATGGTAGAAAGTAACAAATGACAAGTTTCTGTGATTCATGCAAAATACACAATAATAAGGAAAATTTAGATGCTAATGTATAGAACATAAAAGGAATTTACGTCTGGCTATATCAACTTCACCGAAATAATAACACCTAACGAGAAACCAAGGCGAAAATACAAAATGTTACTTTTGTACCCGGTCTCCCCTACATCGTATTTTATAAAACAGACAAAAGCAAAGGTGATACCTGAAAATCAATTTGTTCGTTTCGGAAACAAAGTTTCAAACTGAAGTTATACAATTAAATTATTAGCCACTAATAACGGTTACAATGAAAGTCTTATCGACAAGCTCATTGGGAAAAAACGAATAAAGTATTTGTTGCATTCAATATACCGCAAACTATTAATGAAGAACGAAAATACTTCCCAATAAATTATGTGCCTAATTTGAGTAGCAAAATTTGTTAAATAGACTAGCGAAACATAACGTTGAAACAATTTGTACAAATAAAGGAAATTTGAAGTCATTCTTGGTCAATAATAAAGGAAAATCTAACATGGGAGAAAACAGTGGTATTTACAAAATATTTTGCGACGAATGTCCTGCTTTCTATATTGGACAGACAGGAAGGAATATAAATATTCGTGTTGAAGAACATAAAAAGTCAATTTTACAAAAAAAAATACCACTGGCTTCTCTGAGCATTCTATAAAATTCAATCACTTCCTGGATTTCAACAAAATCAAATTGTTACATTCAGGTAACAAAGGAAAGCGCCTTGACCTTCTTGAAATTCTCGAAATAAGTTCCGCCCCTAATAGTCAATTACCCCTTGTAAATAAACGAACAAATTGATTTTCAGGTATCACCTTTGCTTTTGTCTGTTTTATAAAATACGATGTAATACTCTCCTGTAGTCAGTCTTGATAATGAGTTCATAACTCGAAACATGTCGACTTTTCGTTACTGCTAAATACAGTATCTAAATATTAGTTATATTGTGAAACATAAGCCAAGTGTTTTTTATTTAAAAGTTTATACTTTATTCTTTATTCAATATTTGTTAAAAGCAGCAATATATTTAGATGTAAATATGTATTCAAACAACCATAATATTATGGTAAAAACCAATTATATCAATTTTACAACAGGTTCTTCAATGTCCACAACGTAATTAATCCTTTCAAATGCAACATTATGAAATATTGAAAAAACAATTCTGTAATGATTCCTTCTATGATTGAGCGGATATATACATATGGATGTTGATTCGATTCTCATATTTCAATAAATGCTTGTGAACGTATACACCTACCCTGAATATAGAACCATTTACAGAAATTGTATAGTTCAATAAGAATGACACTGTTTTTTAAACATCATTGCATTTTGAAATGAAATTGAAAATCATAATAAAAATAATTATTACTTTTATTTTTTTTGTAATTAACTATTCAACAAAATTTTTAAATTTGATATTTTCAGCTGAGATTCATCGTAAAGCGATAGAAGATATAAAACAGAACACATCAATGTTTTCGAAATTTGTAGTAGATACTGTAGTGTATAGTGTTGACTTCTAACAGCAAAGTTCATGATCTGGTATTTGAAACGATATGGGGCTTGAAAAACTATAATAAAACTATTCGCAGTGTTTCTCAACTTTTTCGAATTGGTGGCCCAATTTCCCATCATACTTTTTATGGCACACCCTCTAATATAATAAAATGTAAACAAAAAACAAAATCTTCTGTTTGATTTGTGTGTGCAGGTCATAATTTATATCGCGAGCCCCCCTTACAATGGAATGTTATACTAAAAAAAGGTATTCTGTTTAGTTTGTGTGTGCAGGTCAATTTGTATCGCGTGCCTTAATAAGATAAAATGTAATGTTTATGTGTGCAGGTCAGTTTATCAAATTTTCTTATTAATAGTTTTCCTGAATATGCTACGAACTAAAAATAGGTTTTTTTGGTTTATTTGTTTGTGTGCACTTTCCTATGAGTCAGTTTATCGAATAGTTTCTCTAGGATACGCCTCTATCCCTTTATTATGCTCGCGCCCCCCACAGGGTGGCGCGCAACGCGCATTAAACGCTGGACTATGGTTTAAAATGTTTTTAAGTCAAACCTACCAATGTCCAATTACTAAATTAATTACTTCTTGATATATAGAAATAATACTCATGCATACAAACATTTTCAAAATTGTCGACAAATTCGATATTATGGATATTCTGACGATTTTTTATAAAGAGTTGGCACATTATCCTCTTCACACAGCTCAAGTTTGTACAATATTGGCTTCATCATCAAGTTGTGCAGTCGTCAAGTACATTATGTAATAACTAAATCATACATTTTCACTAGATGTCAAACAGTCCTATCTAAAATGGAAGCAAAATAATTGAAAAATAAAAAAAATATTATAGGTATCGCAATTTGTGTTATATTATGGTCGTATTCACTCTCATTATACTCATACTTAATCAAAACCACTTTCGCTTCCTCATACTTCATAATGCTACCTTATATCGAGCACTTACTTTCATTTTGATAAATACTTTCCTATCAGTTAATGTTCAAAAATGAGCTGTGTTATTAGATATGAAGTGGGAACGTGAAAAAATTTCAAAGTAACGAACTTAATGAAAGAGAATGATTTCATAACATACGATACATCAAGTTTGCGTTAGTTGAAAAAAAAAATTCTATCACTAAACACGCCTGCTTGATTACCTACCTTTTCATGACATTTCAAAACGTATTTGATTGTCACTTTTTAAGACAAGTACCAGTTACCGATTACCGGTTCCTCAGTCTTACTGTCACTTTCATGGAAGTCAGAAAAAAGTTACATACAATGCAGGTACTTTATCAGTGACAATTCTAACAGCCAATTAAATATTTTTTTTTGTCATGTGACGTAAATCGTCCAATCATTTTAACTGATAAATACACTAAGGGTAGTTTTCAATCACTTAGATACCAATACCTGTTTACCAACAAATTTTCTTGACAAGTATCTCATAATTTTTCAAGCATGTTCGTTTTAAAATTATTCCGTCCATAGTCAGCATCCTTGGTATATTGTAGATGATAGAGTACTTGAGTTTTATAACTTTTTTTCTCTTGTGACAGACAGTGACACTGAGAGTGGGGATCCGGAAACCGGTAAACGGTGACTATCAAATTAGTTTTGGAATGTCATGAAAAGGTAGGTAGGTATTCAAGCAGGTGTGTTTAGTGATAAAAATGCATTTGTAAACATTGAAATGGGTAATATGTTGCAACAGTGAGGTCAAATTCAAATAGAAGGACGCCAAAATGTAGAGATTAAAAGCTCTTCAAAATGTTTAAGTGGCTCCTCGTGCATCAATCGTGGATTTGCGGTGCCCCAGAAGCGATAGTTTTGCTTGTTCAAGTACCCGCTGAGGTGGAAATGAGCCTCAACGCTCATTATAATTTTGGTCGAAAAATCGTCCACTTCGTCCTCGAAATTAAGGATGGCCCGGGCGTAGGTTACACGCGTTTGGCGGTCGACAAGCAGCAACAGATGCACGGACTGGACTTTGTACGGGAACATGCGCAGGTCTTTGACCAAAATTCGCCTTATGGCCGACCGGCTTCGATGTTTTTGGCGATAGCTCGATATCCTCGGCAACAGCGGCGATATTCTTGGCAGAACGGGCGCTCCGGGGCCGGCCACTCTTGGCAGCATCTCGTGTGGTCCCATACTCTTCAAGGTTGGTGGTCAAACGGCGCAGTGTTTGCGGAGTCGGTGCCGGAAGACCGGGAAATCGGCGACGGAATTCGCGCTGCGCCAACACCACAGACGAATTGTTACGCAAAAAAATAGACACGATTATTCCGCGTTTTTGGGGAGGGCATCGCTCCATGGCTTGTTCACTTGTATTCTACATCTGTCTATTTCACAAATGTCAAAACAGATTTGACATTTGCCGCCATTTGCAAAAATAAGAGCATCTTCCAATAGGGTGATTTCTTTTGGCCCACCTAGTATATATATATATATATATATATATATATATATATATATATATATATATATATATATATATATATATATATATATATATATATATATATATATAATTCGAAGGGAATAATCTTCGCGATTCACACCGTCGTTGAAGAAAAGAATTGAAACCCAGAAAGCAGGGCCGGATTAACCCTGTTCGGGCCCATAGGCAACAACCCTGTCCGGGCCCCAGGTCCTTTCAAGTTGATAAAAGGATGTAAGTACTTCCAAATGATCGCCTCCATGAGCCTGTTACTTCAAAGTCTTTTGGGATATTGCTACAACATGGTTACTTTGACTTGATGCTGCAGCATCACCTTACCTGACTCGTTAGCTTTATTGAAATGGTCTTAATGAATAGGTTATAGATAAATGATGAATGATGATCCAGGTTGCATGATGGGTTAAGAAAGATAAATGAGACGGAACGGGGTTATTTTAAATTTGATCTTGTTAAACGCAATAAAATATAATAAACTGAAGAAAACAGTTTTGTGAAGTACAAATTGGAAAGAGTCAGCTTCCAAGATATTTATAGATTTGTACAGTACAGTAAGTACGAATATTAACTCTTCTAATTTTTTTAGAAACAAAATCGTTCAAAATATCTTGGAAGTTTACCCTTTCTAATATATCATTTTCAATGGCTATTATCGACAATGAATTCAAACGGTTCTGGGACATTGTTGAACGAAGACAGTTTATTAGTTCTACTACTTTATACTATATGGTTCTGTATATATGAAGTATTTCATCAAATTGACAACATGCGTCGAAAGAAAGCGATTATATTGTTGAGGAATTTCATATAAATTTTCAAATAAAATTTTCATTCGAGGAATTTTTTTTTTCTTGTTGCGTGCACGGGACCCTTGTCGATCCGGGGCCCCTAGGCAGTTGCCTACTCTGCCTTATGGTTAATCCGGCCCTGACAGAAAGGATCGTATTTCAACATGAACATAATCCAAGTACCAAATTTTTTTGACCTTCTCGCTGAATCTACAGAAGCTGTAGGGTTGAGCAAATTATCAAAATCCACGAAAACATAAGGAATATCTTCGTAAAAATGATGGCGATTGAATCAACTCATTCCGTTTGATGGGAGCCCATGGAGATACATCGAAAAATTTCAAAGGTCGCAGCTGACGTTGACTTTTCTGCAATGATTTATTATTTTCGGGAAAAATACTACTAAAAGATAATTTAATGAACATTCAATTCAATAACCTGTTTTCTTTAATATCGCCTATTTCATCACTGATAAGTCTCATGACATTTGAAACTGCTAGCAGTATCAGCTTGCAGTCCATCATATTCGAAACACTTAAACGAGCAGTTCGCTATTGAAAATGCTTCATGATGTAAGTCACGGATATTCCCTTCATTTTTTCAAAGCCGTTCACTAAGAAGCCAATACAATTATCTTTTATGAGATAGGTATCGATCCAAGTATAAACACACCAGTCCTACAATGTCGACACGTATTATAAAATTAATAATAGCAATCTTGTAATAAGAACTTGGAATATCAGATTACTTCCTCCAGAAATTGTTGCCATAAACAAGGTGAAAAAATATTGTGATTATCTAGTATTTAAAACGAAAATGTTTGTTTTGATAAGTTAATTCATTCATGGATATAACATATTTATTAACTCTTCTTATATTTTCCAAGAATCAGGCAAGTTTATAAGTTATATGTTAAAAGTGTAATATCACAAAGAAATTGAAAATAACATATTGAACAAATACAGGATCAGAACAAGTATTAGAAAGTATTTTACAGGTAAGAGATTCAATGAACTAATTAAAGGAAGGACAATTATTCACTTTACTCTGTTTATTTAATATAACATTATTTGTATACCTATTAACTTCCAAAGATTCCTTGAAATTTCATTCTAGGCCTTTAATTATGTAATATAATATCCTTGCGGATTTACCTCCAACCCGTTTGAAGTCACGGAATCCTATATGGGTCAATACACAAGAACACCAGTCAGGCATCAAAGAGAAGTGGCGGCGTTGTTGGAATGATTCTGGAGTCAACAACCAAGATATCCAAGATCCCACCGTAGTGTTACCGGGTTTCGACTTAAAGAGGTGCATCTGGACTAAACTGAATCGAATTAGAACGGGTCATGCAAGATGCAACTTGTTCAAATACAAATGGGGCTTCATGATTCACCAGCATGTGACTGTGGAGCTCCAGAACAGAACGTCCACCATATTGTTGAGGAGTGCCCTGTGAGGAAGTAATCAGGACCCATAACCGATGTCATATTATGCAAAGCCCCCCGCTTTACTCTGGATCTACGTTTTAGATGTTGATCTTTAAATTATTCCCCTCAATTCGGCTAGTGAAATACAGTCTAATATTGTTTTTTGGTGTTTGTTTTTTTATACTATATTATAAATTGATATATTTTTTTATACTGTATTGTATACTGATGTCGCTGTACTGTCATACGCAAAATAAAATAAATAATGATGAACAAAACTAAATTTGAATTTACTACGTTTATTATCACAAAAAATGTCTTGGCAACACCGGTCAACATGTGGCATGCGTCATAGTCGCTAGCTACATGTTGCTTTATATTGCTCCAATTAAAATACTGAGTGTAGCATGCGGCATTGTCGCTTGCTACAAGTTGCCTAATTGTTGCTCCAGTGGAATGGCGCCTTTATGTTGGTATATTGGTGTAGAGATTTCTTGTACAGGAAACAGCGTCAAATGCTGACGATTATGGTGAAATAGTGCACGAGCTTAATCTAGAGCTCTAAAAATTCAAAGCTATTGCGTTCGGTTAATATATGAATATGCCGATATGAGTATCTAAAAATCTATTTTATTTAAATCGTAAAATCAGCTATCATTCAGGCTTGCTTTATCTTACTGTGAGATTTAGACATATTTTAAATATTCCTTGCTACCGTAAGTCAATCTTTTAAAATTGAATTTCGTTCTCGTATAACATTGTCAATTCAATTAATGTTATCGTGAATATCAGTTTCTGAGTTGCAAATTGGAAAAATTCAAAAACAAATGTAAATAATATCTTTTTGAGAGTTGGATTTTTTTTTGAGGAATAGGTTGAAGGTTTTATTGTTAAAATCTAATGCTTATGTACTTGACACGAAAAAAATTCTTACGGAATCACTTCCTATGTATAAATTGCAGTTTTTTTTTGGTTGACAATCACTGGTAATGCTATCTTTTTTTTTGGCGATAATTTTTGTGGAATGAAGAATTATTCCCTGTTTCCTTTTTTTTTCTTTTCTTTTCTCTTCTTTTTGTTCAATTTCTGGTTGGATTAATCAGCTCCTTCTGTATCCTACCAGTATTTCAGGAGTAGGACAGTTGAATTATCATAATTTCAAATATAAATTGCAAATGTGACACCATATATGTAAGTTTTCTGTACTGTGCTGATAAAGTTTCATTTTCTATTCCAACGATTTATTTGAACTATTTTCATCGTATATGTCGAAATTCTTCAAATATTGTCCTCAATTTTTTTATGAGAATGACATGAGAAAATTTAATTTCAAATCATTCAATTATTATCGAAAAATCTGAATGAAACATATCTCGAATACGTGTTGTAATGGACAAATGTATATATTTCCATGTAGATGACATGTTCTCATTAATTAACTCCAAATATTCGGAAGTCATTGTTTACACCGACAATAATCGAAAAAAAGTAAATGGTGTTAATAGTAGAAATCAATGTCAATGTCGCTGCAAAGAACCGCATACTTTTGATCACATGTGGCTTCACTCAATATTCTAGGCGTGTTTTCCACGGACTTTGCATGAAGTTCGCCTCATATTTAGTCGGTCCGAGGTCATACGTGAAATTTGTCATTAATTGATGACTTATCTTATAAAAATAGAACAGGAAATATGAAATAACCCCTAACTAATTGAGTAACAGGTCTCTTAATCACTGAAAAATATTTCCAAGAATGAAAAAAATTAATTTGAAATTCTGTCAAAATACATTAAATTTCTTGTTCAATAAGATGAGAGTCTGTTTATTTAGGTTTTGAGTAACAGGTTCCTCAATTTCGCAAAAATCTTTAATCCTTTCCGGTCCAAATTATTTTTTTGTGGAAAAAATATTATATATTGTTTGATAATGGTTTATCAGAGATACTCGAAGAAAATGAAACAAATTTCAAGATAAAAAAACACAAGGATTATCCTGCAGGATGTGGTCACTCCACATAACCAGTAGGAACATATAACTAAACAATATAACCTATTTTGCGTAATATAATATGAAACAGTTTTTGTCATGTTTCAAACACAATTCTACTTTGCACGCTGAACATTTCTTACAAATCATAGAACTCATCTGCATGAAGATTTTCTAAATATTCATTTATTGGGTTCCCAACCCTCCCGGATTGCCCGGATGACTCCGGTAATAATGGTCAACCTCCCGACTTCCCGGGGTGACTTATTTCCCCAGTTTTTTTTAAATTATACGCAATCGCGCTCTACTAATCAAACTTCGATTTTTAATGATTATGATTTTGTGGTAAAAAACTATCAACTATTAGAAGCAGAGTATCTATAAATCAAAAATAAATAAATTATTGACATTTTCTTCAACCCCCTCCATACTGAACTCTTTAAAAAAATCTCCCGGGTTGGTTCTTTCGAAAATTGGCAACCCTATTCAGTAGGTAGGTACTCCAAACTTGCTTCCTCAGAACTAAAATAAGATAACACGATTACGTAATTGCCCAGTGGTCACTTCAGGAGACCCCAACAAAATTAGTAATTTCGAAAGAAAGGAAACATTTACGTTCAATATATTCATGAAAATGCATAAGTAAGATATAAGTAAATAACTTTGGAGCCATTTTTCCACCATTCATAAATAAAAATAACAAATTCACACAGTTTCAGCAGATCCTCTAAGTAGTGTCCAAGTATAGTAAACAAATGCACGTTATACGCGCTTCGACTTATTTCGGTCTGTCTTCGATGAACACGTCAAATTTTGGTATGTTAGACATACAAAACACACTGGTATACTGAAATAGTACGTTTTAATTTTTTAGACACAGGTTTCTCAATCAATATTTTCAGTATATAAGAAAATATAAAGTCGCCATTTTGATATAAGAAATTTTTTTCAAGTACATTATTGATTCCTTTTCGACGAGAGCTGGGATTTCGAGATTCTACCGTTTTAGGTGTTGAGTCTTAGGTTTCTCATACATTCATTTGAAGTACCTAATGAAAAAAATATGAGTCACAAAAATGATATTTATTATTCTTTCAAAGTAAATTTAGTTTATTTCTGATGAGACCTCCGATTTCGAGAATCTCTAATTTTTATTTTTGTACCACAGGTTTTTGAATCGCAAAAAAATATTTTCAGTATAGAACAACATAATATTATATAACAACAATTATGATATTCGCGATTCCTTTCAAGTTCATCCATTTTATTTTTGATGATAGCACCGATTTCGAATATAAATTGTTTTTAAACCAGTCTAAATTATTTCCAGTGAAGAAGAATATATAATTTCGTGAATATATTTGAAATTTTTTCAATGAACATCCATTTTTCACGAAAGTTCGATATAATCTGAATCCATAAAGGTTTTGTTAAGAATATGACTGTTTTCCGAGCTGTTTTCCAAAATTTTCTCCTCAATTTCTCTCAAAATCAACCGAACTAGGAACTTTATTTAACTATGTGAAAATTTTCAATTATTTTTTCCATTTTATTACTGATAAGTTGGTCATAAGATCAAGATCGGAGAGTGCATTTACAGAAAAAGCATGAGAATCTGTGCTCCATCACTAAGGTCTTATCTCCTCTCATTTTTGTTTTTTCAAATAAAATTTTTTAACCCCCATTATTTGAAAAATCTGAAGAAATTCACAAAACTTCAATACCCACAAAAAGAAACGAAAGGACCCCGCACATTAAGTTAGAAAAAATAACGACAGCTAAATTCGCTAATTTTTTGATATATTATAGATATATGTCCAAAGAAATCGTACTCATAATTTCAGAAAATGATGATAACATACAAATTTTTACTGTAATATGATAACTTCACTAAAAAACCGTTCTTTAAAGGAAGCCATCCAAATAACTCGAAAATGAGCCCAGCATATACAGGCTATTTACTCGATGAGTTGGTGTATGCGGCTTCAACTTCGACAGTTTTATGCCAAAAAACTCTATTTTTTGCTTCATTGATAACAAACGATATCTAAAACAGTGAAACAAAATACAGCTTCCTACCATGTATAGTTTAGAAAAAAAAGTGGTCCAAAAGTTAAAATCACAGAATTTTTTTTCTTTATTACTTGAAAACTTTTTATTTGTGAGGTACTGGAGAGTAAGTAAGTCGAATAGTCTATTATAAGTACATATCATGTTGAAACTGACGTTTTTATACCGTATGTTCATTTTTACAGGCATACCTCGTAGATAAAAATGTATTAATTATTTTTCATCTTGAGGTGATCAAGATATTAATTTAGAAATTGATGAAGCTCATCTCGATATTAACTTTGTTAGGTTGAGACTATTTTCGAGATATAAAAATGTAACAAAGTATCAGCTATGGATTCAAAATAATGAAGACCGAGAGTCAGTGTCGGGGTACTACTGTACCTGTAAATCAGGTCCAAGAACACTCGGAACATGTGCTCATGTGGCAATGGTATTGTGGTACCTTGGTTATTCTGGTATGCTCCCGCACGTGCAATATCCTTTTACTAAAATTATAGATTCGGTAAACAACGCGATTTCAATTGATATTCAAATGTGAAAATAATCAATCATTCAGGATACTAGACTTATGGTCAAAGAACGTATTTCACTGTACATGTATCTTGAAAAGTGAGTCTATGGATCTGAAAGAAGCGATTCCAAACCACCCTGAACAATACAAACTGAATATAAGTACTATTCTTACTTGTCTCGTTGAAATCCAATCAGTCTCATTAGAATCATTAGATACACTCTCATTTTTCGACATTGGGAAACGAACATACGGTATATGAACTTTAGTTTTAACATGAATGTGGCCGGTTTTTTAACTATTCGATTTGGCAATGAACTCATTTATTTTTCCAGTACCTCACAAATAATCCCTGTACAAAATATAAAGAAGAAAAATTCGGTGATGTCAAATTAGACCATCATTCTTTCTAAATTGTACATGGTAGAGAGTTGTACTTTCCGTCTACTATTTCGGGTATCCTTTGTTATTAAGTAAGAAATGAAGCCTTTTGAAACATAATTGTCGAAGTCGAGACCGTGTACACAAACCCATCGAGTAAACAGCATGTATATGTCGGACTCAATTTTGAGTTATATGAGTGACCATCGTCAAGCTATAGCTTCCTACTATCGCATTTCACAGAAAGTCTGTATGTTAACAGCATTTTCTAAAATTGTGAAGATGGTTTATCGAGACATTGACATTTGGACCACTCTATATCCCAAACCAGCCGTGGGAATAGAATTTAAAATTGATATGTTTCATAGCTGGCCAGTATCTATAATATATCCAAAATTAAGCGAATTTAGCTGTCGTCATTTTTTCTAACTAAATGTGCGGGGTCCTCTGTATACAAAAATGGCAGAGGTGGAGGTGGGGGAAAAAATTTGTGATTCCCAAGTATCACCTGTCTAATTATAAATTGTCAGCTTTCCTACTTGAATGAAAATTGAGATGTTGGAAAAACTCTCTTGAAATGTGCACTTTTCTAATATAAACTCAATCATACCAAATTCCAATGCTTTGATGCAATTCCTGTAAAAAACTCAATCCATTTTCATATTTTCAACTCTCGAACCCAATTTAGAGGGAGTTTGGGGGTGAAAAATTCTTCCATACACCCTCCAAATAGTCTTAGAAAGTTGAATTTCGATTACGTTGTGGATAATTAATAGCCTCATCTATGATAAAAACTCTGATCTCAAATTTCACCTCGTTTGATAGCGGAGGCCGCTGGAGATGAATATAATACACACACACACACATATATATATATATATATATATATATATATACGTTTTGACAATAATTCTCTAGCTGCCCTCTTCAAACCAAATAAGATGAAATTTGAGGTCCGGGGTTTTTATTATTGCTCAACAAATTTATCAAAACTTGGGTACCTAACATTTGTTATATCCTATATCCTATATATATATATATATATATATATATAATATATATATATATATATATATATATATATATATATATATATATATATATATATATGTATATATGTATGATATATATGTATATATATATATATATATATATATATATATATATATATACATATATATGTATATATGTACATATATATATATATATATATATATATATATATATATATATACAGGGTGTTCTACAAGCTCTATGACAAACTTTGACAGAAGGTAGGTTGCTTGATTTTGAACATTTTTTTTCAATAAACATGGGTTCGATTCGTTTTTGTTTAGAAGTTACAAGCATTCAACTTTTATTAACAATTAATTATATAAATTTAAATTAAATGATAATCACAAAACTAAAAACTATAAAAATTGTTCGAAATGTCCACACTCAGCTTGAATGCAAGCCTCACATCGACGAACTGAAGATTCGGTCACTCGAAGAATGAGATTTGGATCATTTCTCATTTGGTTAGCTGCATCTTGAATTCTTTCAAGTAATTGCTGATGGGTAGCGATTTCAACATGGTAGAGCAGCTGCTTCATGTGTCCCCATAAATAAAAATCCAGAGGATTTAGATCGGGTGAACGAGGTGGCCATAATATTGAACCTCCTTGACCCATCCATTTATTCGGGAAATGTTCATTTAGCCAAGCAACTACTTGTCTTCTCCTATGTAGCGGTGCACCGTCGTGCTGATACCACATATTTTGAATAATATTAAAATGTACGTCATCAATTATTTCATTTAGAACTTTCACAAGAAATATCTAATAAATAATTAAAATGACACTAACAATAATTATTTTCATAACAACCGATATTTCTATTTATCAGCCTACGTTTTTTATTGAAGCAGGTGTATATTTTATAAGTGTGCATTGTTTAACATGCTTAGTGACTTTCTATCACTTCCTGGTTGACTGCAAAAATTACGATTCTTCAAATGCTTGTAACTTCTAAACAACAACGAATCGGACCCATGTTTATTAAAAAAAAAGTTTAAAATCAAGTGACCTACCATCTGTAAAAGTTTGTCATAGAGTTTGTAGAACACCCTGTATATATATATATATATATATATATATATATATATATATATATATATATATATATATATATATAAATATATATATATATATATATATATATATATATATATATATATATATATATATATATATATATATTTATATATATATATAAATATATATATATATATATGAAGAACTTGGTTCTCGGGATGAACCGCGTAAAAGATTTGAAAAATCTCGACGTTTCGGTTCCTTTTGCGAAGCCATCTTCAGGAGAATTAGAAGGGATAATAATAAATCCAGTTGACTATGGAGAGTAGGCAGGTTGAGACTTCAGAGTTGACAGTAAGCAGTACGGTTGGTGGCGTAGGCGGGGTGAGTACAAGCAATCGTATTATTTCCGATTCCACTTAATTCGATTCGCGGAGTGGGCAGATTGAGGCCACGTATCTGAATTATTTTCCCTTCTAATTCTCCTGAAGATGGCTTCGCAAAAGGAGCCGAAACGTCGAGATTTTTCAAATCTTTTACGCGGTTCATCCCGAGAACCAAGTTTTTCAAATACTTCCGACCGCGGAAATCTTTCTGAACATATATATATATATATATATATATATATATATATATATATATATATATATATATATATATATATATATATATATATATATATATATATTTATATACCAGGTAGCGAGAAAGTCTGGCAACAAGGTATTTTCTTTGCAACGATTAAACGTATAACTATCAAATTTCAGGGTTATGCACAGAATTATATTTTTCGTTTTTCAGAGTGCCTGTCAAACTTGAGTGACGTCAGCATTCATTGTACCGCCGCCATCTCGAATTTTTTTAAATAGCACCGTAGGTCGAGTGATATATCCTAGAAAAGCTGATTTAGTCCTCTTTTCAAAAATACAGAATACTTACCACATTATTAAAAAAATAAGAGAAACAATTTTCCAAGACATACAATATGTAATTTTTTAATTCATACAAGTTACGAAAATATTAATAGTTTCCTTATAATAGGAGCTCAAAATGTTGGCCACCTTTGTCTGAGCAATCATACAATGTGTATTTGAAGCTTCGAATAGAATTGTTTATCATTTATGGAGAAATTGTTTGTATCTCAAGACATCTGAGAGTTTTTGAATCAGTTATGTCTGTTATAAAGTGGAGTCAAGTCGGGAGATCTTGCCGGCCACTTAATCACACCTCTTCAAACAATCCATCTCTGAGGGAAATTTGATGATTATACGTTCAATCGTCTTAAAAAATACCTTGTTGCCTCACTTTCTCGCTGCCCTGTATATATAAATTCAATTTTAAATATAGAAAATTGTGTTTGTTCATTTTTCTCACTTTACTAATTTGTAAACATCCTTCTATTTACCCTTTCTACACAATTTGTCATTTATTTATTTCTTGTATTCGATATAACGGAGAAACCTATTTATTAGTTAGCATCCAGCATCTGAAGAAGATGAAGTTTCACGGAAACGAGGGTCATGCGTTATTTTACTTTGTGTATATAAATACATATGTACATTGTTTTTATAAACCATTGTTTTGATATCTTCATTAATTTACATCATGTATCGGCACAATCAACTAAAGATAAATAAATAAACAAAGTTGTCAACTTTTAATGAAATTTCGTTTGCACAGTCTTCTACACAAGTTAAAAAAAAGTTTAAAAAAATTTCGTTTGAAAAGTGTGAGCGGTTATAAAAACATGAATATCTTTCGAGCGGCTCAAGATAAACAGACGATTGAAAAAACAGAAGACATGCGATTATCACACCGTCTATTTTTTTTCTGCCTGAGCTACCCTATATTGCTCGCAGAAGGATGTAAACTTGGACGAAGAAAACATGTCACTAAGTTGACATTTAATACTAATCTGTACTTACATAAATTTGGTAGGTACTCATTATCAAAACAAGGTATTTTGCCAATGATGAGGCCATTGTTCACTCTCTCATGCTTTTTTCTGTTCGTTTCATTGTGCGATTCTGAAAATACAAATATGTCCAGATACGGAGCAGTGAACGTGGGTTGAGTATTACTCAAAATGGATACAGAATGTGTTACCACAATCAGGTTTATGTTATGTAGGTAGTAGTTTTAGGTAGAAATTCCAATTGCCTCCACATGCTATATCAACGTCGCCAAACGAATGATAATTCGAGCGAAAAATTCACATCGCCGTTTTCGTAACTGACAAAAAAAATTGAATTGCCTATCAATCATGCTCAAATTTAATTAAAACTATTTTATTAATTACCATCTCCAGCAACTTGTCAAGCTCTTCTCGATTTAGCAATATGTTTATCTATCTCTCTGATTCTCAGATGAGCACTCGTTTTTCGATCCTATCCACGAATTTTCTTGAAAATATTTACCCTCATTTGGACTTCATTAATTATTCAACATATAAAATTTTTTTCATTCAAGTCCCAAAAAAATTTTCTGAATACGAAACGTATATCACTCAATCAAATAATATTTTATTTATTGAATTTTTAGCATAATTTATTTATCTCTATTCATTCTTTTCTGTCCCTGAGCACTTATTTATTCAAATTGAGTTGCTGAAGTTGTAGATGTTGTTTGTTTCCATTAAGATTGAAAATGCGAGAATCATTAAGATTGAAAACAGCGCGAAAATTTTTCGATTGAATAAATAAAAACCACTAAACCCATTAAGATACAACTTAATGAAAACAAATATGGTACTATCGAATTCAACATATATATTGGCCGAATTTACAATATAAATTTCAATATCCATTTAATCAATCCATGCCATCACGTATTTTATAATTATCATATGGGTGGCATTGATCTCTTTACTTTCTCCTGGTAATAATTGTATGTCGTTATCAAATGTCCAACCAGTAAAAGTGGTTTGCCATTTTTGTCGACCACTACTGCGATCTTGTTTCCTTATATAGCAGAAAGAATTGGATATCTTATCGTTATTATGGATCGAATGGTAGATTTTGTTTCAACATGATTTTAATGGTCTCCGAAATAAGATGAAATCAACAACATTATTCGAACATTCATTTTTATAGATTCATCGGCTCAAATATGATAAGTTTAAGCGTCTTGGGCAATGACTACAATGGATTTTGAAACAAAGTTTCTTATCACTAGTTAAACTCCAGACACTTACAGAATAAAAGCTTGGCCTAAAATGTGTGACAGTGCCGTTCAAGTGCCAATCAGCCGTATTCGCATATGCGTATTGCTAGGTGTTCTGAAAAGCGACCTTTTCAATTCAGCGGCATGTTTAGTTTCAGATACGGATAAATTCAATATGTAATATGATTAAAAATTATGGAATATTTCTTCTTTCATGTAATGAAATATTCGTTGGAATTTTCTATCGATGTTAGAATTAATTATTCATTTTAAATTACTTATAACTTTCAAGCGAAGAATTGATTATTTTATTCAAAAATATAATCCATTGATATAATGATAATCAGGGATCGGAATGAATAAAATTTTTAATCCTTCTTAATTGGGCATAATGAAACCTTTTCGATAGTTGTGTACAGGAAAGTTTCACAATATTTCAGTGTACCTACCTGCTATTTGAACGAGAAACGAGCAACATCAGAAAAAAATAAAAATTGAAATTTCGTCCAAAAAAATTTTTTAAATGTTTGTGGTGGACCAACCTAATAACTTAGAGGTAAGAAAAATAAATTACGGCCTATTCTCAGATCGACTATTGTTATTTTCGATTGCCTTCTTGCAACCCTATTGTGAATCTATGGTTTTTATTCTAAGTCATGACAAAAGAAAAATAAAATCTTGCCAAAAAATATAAGTTTATAATAAACAAATGAAAATAGGGGTTGATCGTTCAGGAGTGAAAATTTAGGGTTGTATGTTATTTTGAATGTATCATAAAAAAATAGAACAGAAAATTTTGCCTGAAAAATAAAAAATTAAAATTGACGGGCGGACCACCCCCAAAATTTAGGGAAATTAAAAATGAATTTTGTTCGATTCTCAGACCTAACCGATATGCAAACAAAATTTCATGAGAATCAATGGAGCCATTTCGGAGGAGTTGAACAAATAAAAAATAGGGGTTGATCATACAGGGATGAACATTCAGAGTTGTATGTATTTTTGAATGCTGTAACATAAAAAATAGAACCGAAAAATAAAAAATTTAAATTAAGGGGTGGACCACCCTTAACATTTAGGGGTATGAAAAATAAATATTAGCCGATTCTCAGACCTACCCGATAAGCACACAAAATTTCATGACAATTGGTCCAGCCATTTCGGAGGAGTTTAACTTCTAACACCGTGACACGAGAATTTTATATATTAGATATATATATATATATATATATATATATATATATATATATATATATATATATATATATATATATATATAATTCATATATACATTTTGGCATTTCCAGTGGTCCTTATCAAACCAAATGAGCTGAAAATTTTTGATTGGGTGATAAAAGATGTGGAAATGAATCATAAACAATATTTTCGGGATCAATTTTTCGAGTTAGAGCATTAAAATTTTGTACTAGGATCAAGTTTGATGTTTCAATTATTTTCCTATATTGCTGCCAATTTAATGTGGTTCTTAAGGTTTTCCTCAATTCCATCGCTCCTTCAAATTGAGTTAAGAAGTTTAAATTTCGTACATGGGTTGCTTTGATATAGGAAAAAGTCTGGAAGAGGTTCAATCATTTTACTCAACCGCCGTTATTAAAATTTTGAGATTTAATGTTTTTCCAGAGATTTTGAGGTTAGGCTCATGAAAATTAACTTAAAAATTTGTGTCTAAACAAAAGAGAATGAGTACTAGTAGGTTATTCTTATATTTCTGAGATAAGTTTGATGGCGAAACACAAACTTCATTATGAAATAGTTTAAGGCTTCCCACAATACTCGTGACTTCAACGAATTATTTCAGAAAATAGAATTATATTAACGGGAGGATTTTTTTAAAATTTAAATTCAAATTTTCCATATAATTATCATTTCAGAAAAGTTTTCGCGGTTTGAAGTTGACGAAATATAACGCAAAAAACGGAACACTTGGTATGATATTATTGAATTAATTTCAGTTGTAGAACGTAGCTTTTCTTGTGTTCTTTTCATGCGACAAGAATAAAATGAGTATATTTTACAGGAAGAAAGTTATAGCGGTTCTTGTAAACCGTTGCACCTGTCAAATTTTCTATTAAATGTCAAAAATCTCTAAAACGGCTAAGGTATTCTTCACATTTTCGACTCTTTTCATGCTCTTTCCGGAAACCCTAAAATATATAGGGTGTTCCATTTGAAATAAGCAAGTTGGTATCGACTTCCGGTATAAGCGGAAGCGCCAGCTGCTTGTAATTAGTTTGGTCGGATTGGCCACAGCGGCATTAATAATCATCTAAATTTTAAGAATTTTCTGATTCGTACTTTGTTCTATATCGATCAAGTCAGTTCCCGATGCGATACCCTGTATATATATATATATATATATATATATATATATATATATATATATATATAATTATTTATTCGAATTATTGTTGCCTGTGAACTATTTCTAATCTCTTGATAATTATTTTTTGACGTTTCGCCACGAATGTCGTGGCGAAACGTCAACTTTTTAATAAAATCGAGTTTTTTAAGATTCAACAAGCCTGTTATTGCTAATAATTATCAAGAGATATATATATATATATATATATATATATATATATATATATATATATATATATATATATATATAAATTCTTCTATTTCTTTCATAGGGATGCGAAGTTTCTCTTAGGGATATTGTCAAACTAACAATGCTTTCATTCATTTATTTCTTAAAATAATTAATTTGTTATGAGAAATTGATAGATTATCTAAATATCGATAAATCTGCATTATTAAAAAAGTTGGAGAAATATAAATTGAAATCTGATTTTTGATACAAATTTTAGAGTAATTAACATACCAAAAGTTTTTATGAATCACTGTCAAAAAATCTATAGCATAATATAATATTTGAAGCTCATAATATATGTCTGGACAATTTGACAATCGTTTCAATGTAGTTTTTATATTATTTTCCATTTTTATGATATGAGTTTATTTAAATTCTTTTATTTTATCCATTATATAATACATTAACTTATTTTTCAGTTGGTGAGTATACTTGTTCCACCTCTTGTGTCACCAAGCTCCTGGAACGATCCAAACAGCAACCAGTATCATATTCAAACAGACGAGGGCCCCGAACGATATTTCAGATATCAGACGGACAATGGACAATATCGAAAAGAAAAACGTCTTCAAGATGGTACTGTTATAGGAACCTACGCTTGGATTGATGACGATGGTTACCTGCGTCAAAGGGACTACATAGCTGATAATCAGGGATACAGAATTGTTAAAAATAAGAATATATTTGTAGGTAGGAATGTCAATGTTGGAGAAGCCGTCAAAGCTACCAAAAGAGTCTCAAATACTCACAGAACGCCGGTTAAAATTAATACTTATTCACAAGTTCCTAATACACGATACGTTTCTATAACGCCAAAACCCCTATATGCAATCAGAGGTGTTACTCCTCTAGTAGAATTATCACAAAATTCCATTCCTTCTTCAACAATAGCACCAATTCTACTTGAAACATCTTCGCTTCTACCCCCACCGGTTTCATATTCGAACGACTTTGTGAAAAATTATGTAACTGCGAATCTCAACGAACAAACTTCGAATAACTTTGGTAAATATTTAACTTCTCCTCCTGTTACGTCCTTCTCTTCAACTTATTCACCCAATGAGAAATATCCTGCAGAATACATATCTTCTTCAACTCTCAGTCCACCATTTAAAACGTATCTAACGTCTCCCGAAACTCCAAGCGTTCATATTTCCTCCAGGAATCCTTCTAATGTAATTTACTCCACCACCAACAATCCCAACAACGTAGAAATATCTCAAACAACTACTCCAGTGCCTTCGGTATCTGACCTGCCAATTTTATCTACAACGTATTTACCTTCTTCGCCTTCTTATACGCATCCTTCTATTCAAAAGGCATATATACCTTCCAATAGTTTTCCCCCTTCAACTCATTTTTCGAGTGTTCACCCCATTGCTTCCACGCCACGACCTTTTACGATATCATCATTGCCTCCTTCAGTGTATATTTCATCCCAAACATCTGGTTATACGTCCAGTTTTATCAATAATGAGACATCCTCCACTATTGAACATCCTTCTTCAACTCAAGACTACTCAGATGTAAAATCTCTTCTTAGAGGATATACCTCTCAACCACAAGGTATTAAGTCTAATTCTATTGATTATTCAGGACGTGCAGATTATGAAGATTATCCAGAAGATTTTGTTAATCCATATATCCATCAGAATGGACCAACATATCCCATAGACGCCAAAGGTCATTCCTTCAATCCTTCTTATAATAATATTGGAAATGGATACGATCCACAATATCCCTACTATGATGGCATCTCTGTTACCAATGACGGTTTCAGATATTACATACCGCGAGCATACCATGAAGAACAAAATACAGGGTATGATCGAAAATCTGGAAGTTTTGGATATGTTGACCCTTTTGGAATAAGAAGAGTTATCTATTATAATGCCGGGCCTGATGGATTTAAGCACAGAAAAAATAATAGATATGTTGGATTGAATGGAACACCGTATGATCCAAGGCCTTACTAGAATTGAATAACATTTAACGTTTTAATTCAACAGAGCGTATTGACTAGAAGAATTCATTCAAAATACCACCACAACGAAAATTTCAGTCTTAATATTATATAAAATATGGTACTGAAAGAAGATACGCCTCTTCCAGAACGATTCTATAAGGAAAAAATTTAATTAAGCTAGTCATTTCAACTATGATTTTTTCCACTGCAAATACAAAATTTACCTTCTTTATAACCTAATTGTTAATTTCATTTAAATAGTGTCTTGCCGAAAAATATTTACTATAGATTGAAATTTGAAAAAATAATAATTCTTCAATTCATCACAAATTATGTTTTTTAACACTAACAGATAAAAGTATTTGTTTGATTATATCATATTTCAAAACAAAAATTCACCATCATAAATCTATAAGTTAATGAAAATTGTGATAATCTAATATAGTTTTAAGTTTAAGCTTATGTATAAGAACTAATTTATTTAATTTATGAATTGGTTAGGTGTGAACATAATGTTAAATGAGTGTTAGAGGGTTTAATAATACTGGTCTTATGAATAACAGTTTATGAGGAATTATTGTTTTGTATTGAAAATTTTGTAGATAATCATCATAAGCTCTAGTTCTAGGACCGGTGACATTTTTTCTTAAATATAACTTCAAACATATTGTAAGGTGTATTTTTTTTATGACGAATGAAGAACTGTTCAGTATTCAGCATTCCTGAAAAGTTTGGACGGATCTACGATGATATTTTTGATTACTACTTCAAGTCAAGGAGAGAGTTATTAAACATAATTTTTGACGTAGTGGCTAGAACTAACAATTCCGAGATGAAAATTCAATTTTGTAGTATGGTACTTACAACCCTATAAATTATTCAGTCAAAATACTATCAATAGTAAACAAAGTTGTTAGGAAATTGCGGTTGTACCCTATTATTCTGTTAAATTATGAATCATTCCATCTTATCATTCGGAACGTTTTGTGCTATAAATATGACGTGTTAACTAATATATACAACGGAAATAATCATGATAAGAAATAACTGTTGATCTTCCTCCTAAACAGATGGTATATTGATCTTTATACCCCTCTCATTCGAAATCCATAAGCCATATCAGTTAATGATATAGAATAATAAATATAGTAGGAAAAATCCAGTATACAGGGTTTTTCAACAAGAGGTACCGGGTTTTGGTAGTTAATAAAATACAAAATAAACTAAAAATTTTAAAATTGTTACAGTAATCTTTAACATAACTTATTACAATTAAGTATGAAAAACAATATCTGTCGAATGTCCGCCACGGCTTCAGTGACATGACACTACTCTTTTGGCAAAATTTGAGATTGCGTCGATACACATTTGTGGCGGGATATCTCGAATTATGTTCCGAATCTCGTCTTTCAAATCCGAAATGGTTCCTGGATGGTTCGCGTAAACCTTACTTTTAACATATCCCCACAGAAAGTAATCGATAGGCGTTAGGTCGCACGATATTGGCGGCCAGTTAACATCACCATTTCGCGATAAAATTCTTCCTCTCAATTTCGTCGGCAATAAGACCATAGTTTCTCGGGCGGTGTGACATGTCGCACCATCGTGTTGAAACCAAATATTGTTAGCTTCCATATCCCTTAAAGCTGGCCACAAAAATTCGTTTATCATGGCGCGGTAACGTTCACCATTGAAGGTAACCGCTTGACCGTCTTCATTTTCAAAAAAATATGGCCCGATTATGCCCCCATTCGACAAAGCGCACCAAACAGTCACACGTTGGGAGTGCATAGGCTCCTCGTGAATGCGTCTTGGCTGTTCACTGCCCCAAAGGCGACAGTTTTGTGTGTTTACATACTCACTTAAATGAAAATGGGCTTCATCGCTAAACATTATCCTCTTGCAAAAGTCATTATCAACAACCTGCTTTTGGAGTATCCAATTAGCAAACGTACGTCGCTGAAAGTGGTCGGCTGGCTTTAATTCTTGAGATAACTGTATCTTGTATGGGTGGAGAGACAAATCTTTTCTTAAAATTCGCCACGTTGTGGTTTTGCTGAGAGCCAAGTACTGCGCACGTCGTGAGAGTGACATTTCTGGATCTGCAGCCACACTTTCACGAACCACTGCAATATTTTCCACAGAACGGCATGCACGTTCACGTACTGGAGATATTACATCTTGGACAGATCCATCAGTTTCAAACTTACGCACAAAACTGCGAATTGTTTTTTCTGTTGGGCGGTTATGTGGACCAAAGTAATCACGAATTCTGCGAAATGTCTTTATTACAGAAGACTCATTTTCATAATAAGTTTTCACAATGTAAGCACGCTGATCTACCGTGTATCGCTGCATTTTACTACTTGTAATGACTTGTGAACTGTCAGATCAACTCACTGTCATCAAATCATGGCACCCTATTATAAATATAATCTTTCAACATCAGGTACCTCTTATTGAAAAAGTATTAGTCTTTGAAGAATTCATATTACGGAGGGAACATATATTTATGTTAAAATGCGTTTATGTTGTCAGAATATCCGCTACGTGTTGTTTATTCAATTTCAATTTCTACTTCAGTGAACATACCCTGTACAGATTAATTATCCTTTAAAATATACCCATACATATATCCTCAGTATGCCGTGATGAGAATTTTATTTTCGTGAATGAATGAAATAATATACTCCACTTGGAACACTGTGCTCAAATGAAATTGTTCCTCAATTTAGGTTAAATTGTCTCGATAAGATTATATTAAAAATTTGAGTTATAATGCGTGACGCACTAATTTTACCTCTAGTGCTATTACAAGTGAGAATTTGAATTAATTGGGTTATTTGTTACGGTGTTAATCCGACAAGTAATTTATCATTTCTATTGGATCTGAGAATACTAGAAAAAATGATTTTCATGTATGCTAGAGATCAGGAATACTCGTCAAAAATGCGTCCACTAATTGAAACAATATTTCCAATGATTTCTATTATTGGTGGAAACAGCAATACCGGCATACATTCAAGCTATCGAATGATACAATATCCATTTTAAAAATCAAATTTAGGAGTAAAAAAATATGCTAGTTTTCGAATAGTATTTCTATTAAATCCAAGGAATGCTAGTGAAGGGAACAATATCTACCATTTCTCAATACGCTTGTACATTCGTTATTGAGCGGGGTATTATATTACGCATAATTTTTTTCATAATTCAAACAATATCGATGAAAGCATGATAAGAATGATCATAAGACTACCAATCGAATGAAACCATTAGTTGAATTATCAGTTAATATTAATTGATAAAGATCAAAATGATAAAGTGATAGTAATTACTATCTTCTATAATGTTCATTACATTTCCATCTTCTCAATGCACTAACACGGAATTATCCTTCTGAGAAATAATTTACCAATGTGCTAATATGCAGAAACTATTCAGAAAATTCGACAGCGTTTTCGATATGTTGGACGCAACCTATCTTACTCATAAACTCATTGGAGTTGCTTCATATAGTAGATTAAACAAACCTGATGGAACGACAATATTCTTTAAAGATTCAGGTCATATGAACCTACCAATAGGTAAGTCACGTGATACAAAAAAATTATAGACATAAGTTTATATATATTCATACCCACACACACACACACATACACACATATATATATATATATATATATATATATATATATATATATATATATATATATATATATATATATATATATATATATATATATATATATATACAGGGTGATTCCGGAGGAGACCGTCAGATTTTAGGTGAAGTTTACACTAGTCAAGGCAGTTTCGAAACAATGTTTGGTTTATGGTTGGGGGCCTTTATTGTGAGTCTACAGGGTGATTTGTCCGATTCGACCGATTTTTCTTTTATTCATAACTTTGGTATGGCTTAATCAATCTTGATGAAATTTTTTGTGTAGAACAATATGATTGTCTACTTTCAATAATTTCAACCTTTTTTCAAAAATACAGGGTGGGAATTATGATAAGTTCAGATTAAATTGCAGGTTGAAAAAACACCCTGTATACTACGTTTTAAAAAATTCGCTACCTGCTTCAGATTCTACTATAAGTTTACATTACTGGAGTGTTTTTATTTTTTTTGGCACACGTCCAGTTTTCCTAGAATTTTTTTTTTAAAGATGAACAATATCGTTATTTCGCTCCAATGCAGTGAGGATATTCTGAACTGGATGGTAAAGCTGTATCGTCCAATGATACAAACTGCTTCCTGAGTCCTGAAATAGTTTTTACAAATTCGAAATTTATTTTTAATCACTCATGTTCTGATGTATACAATCATTTATTCCAGCAAATATCTTTATACGTACCTACTTAAGCCAAAAAATCTACAACTAATATAGAATAAACATTCGAAACATATTATGAAAGGCAAAACTAAGGATTAACACAAAATTTACATAGAATGTTCGAAATGATTTCCTCTTTTTTGAATACATATTCGCGACCTTCTTATTAAATTTTCAATTGACCTTCTGATGAGGGATTGATTTTGCTTCAAGATATTATATTCCTCGGAAATTCTTTCAACTATGTTCTCTACTTCTAATTTCAACCTTATAAACTTTCGTTTTTAGATGTCCCCACACAAAATAATCTAAAGAGTTCAAATCAGGCGATCTTTGTGGCCAAGCAATAGGGCCTCCACGACCAATCCATCTGTTCGGATAATTCACATCCAGGTGATTTCTCACATTCAATGCAAAGTGAGGTGGTGCCCCGTCATGCTGAAAGTACAAAGAGCGGATATGTACATTTTCCAATAGATTTGGTAAAATATTTTCCAAAAAGTTTAGGTAAATTCCACCATTTAATCTTTCCGCAAAAATGTGAGGGCCAATTAAATTTCCCGTCTACTGTTCCAAGCCAAATATTGGCAGAAAATCTGTGTTGTGTATTATGACTTTTCTTCAAATGCGGGTTGTCTCTTGCCCATTCGTGGGAATTGTGGATATTAAACATTCCATTCTTAGTGAACATAGCCTCGTCGCTGAATAGAATACGAAAAATAGTTCGTTGGTGACTAATAACCCAGCGACAAAATTGTAATCGTTAGGCAGATCTTGTGGCAACAGTTCTTGAACCTTTTGATAGTGGTATGGGTGAAATTTCTCTTTCTTCAAAGTCTTGCACACTTTGCTCTGCGAAATTCCTAATCCGGTACTAATTTGACGAGTACTAATAGACGGTTCCTCCTCCACCCGTTCAACAATTTGATTGGAAATTTCATTTTGAGTAGGCCTATCAATGTGTTCTTTAGAATAATGAAATACTTGTCCAAAAGTACCTTTATTTGGTTGACGCCGATTGGGAAATCGTCTTTGGTATTCCCTTTTGGCTTTATTTCCATTTCCGTTACAAAAACCATAAACAAAAATCATATCTGCATATCCCGCATGAGTAAATAATTGTGGCATGTTGAAGTACACTTATTGTGGCAGATTATTTATTTAATATTCTCATTCTGTGGTTCACTGTGATGGTAACCATGGATCATAACGAACTTGATTTCAATTGAGATTTAAGTTTCATTGAAATTTTTCAATTTGACAAAAACTATTATTCATACATTCGTGATTCAATATTTTATCTACTATTTTGAGACCATAAGTGAGTACATTTTTGAACGAAATTACTTTATGTTTTAGGAATATTCTCTTATAGAAAACCGGAAGTGTCAATTTTGTGTTAATCCTTAATTTTGCCTTTCATATGTTTCGAATGTCTATTCTGTATTAGTAGTAGTAGATTTTTTTGGTTCACATACGTATAAAGAAATTTTCTGAATTAAATGATTTTATACATCAGAATATGAGCGATCAAAAATCAATTTCGAATTTGGAAAAATTACTTTAGGACTCAGGAAGAGCTTTGTATCATTGGAAGATACAGCTTCACTATCTAGTTCAGAATATCTTCACTGCCTTGGAGCGAAATAACGATACTGTTCATTTTTTAAAAAATTTTCTAGGAAAAGTGGACGTGTGCCAGAAAAAATGAAAACGCTTCAGTAATGTAAACTTATGGTAGAATCTGAAGCAGGTAGCGAATTTTTTAAAACGGAATGTACAGGGTGTTTTTTCATCCTGCAAATTTAATCTGAACTTATCGTAATTCCCACTCTGTATTTTTGAAAAAGTGTTGGAATTATTGAGAGTAAACAATGATATTCTTCTACGCTGAGAATTTCATCAAGATTGATCAAGACATACCAAAGTTATGAATAAAAGAAAAATCGGTCCAATTGGACAAATCACCCTGTAGACTCACAATAAAGGCCCCCAACCATAAACCAAACATTGTTTCTAAACTACCTTGACTAATGTAAACTTCACCTGAAATCTGACGGTCTCCTCCGGAGTCACCCTGTATATATATATATATATATATATATATATATATATATATGTATATATATATATATATATATAGATATAAATATAAATATATATATATATATATATATATATATAAAGAAATATATATAAATATATATATATATATATATATATATATATATATATATATAATCAGCACACGAATGAATTCATTAACAATTCAGGTGTTCCAAAAAATTACTAGGACCCATCAATTTTTACTATAAGGGAACATACCCAAACTACGTGACCCGTTCAGGGGGGGAGGGGGGTTTTTCTTCAAAATACTACGATTGGTCACAGGGGCGGGGAAAGGGGTTAGGTTCTGTCACGTAGTCAATGTCCTCTGGAAACGTGTTCGTTGAACATGATTGAGATAAAATATAAATGTGAATAAAAGAAAAAAATACTTTAGTTTTAGTAAATTGAGTTCCTGGTACATATGTTTTTTCATCTTGATAATATTTTTTCAGCTGTAAATTATAGGTATGTACATGGTAGCCAATTTTCGATGTTTGTATGGAGTATCTCAGTAACTATAGAAGGTAAAAAAAAATGGAGGGCGCATACTCAATCTCTTTTGTCGAGACAAATTCACTGGCGAAACCCAAAATTCGCTGTCTTCTTCAGTTTTCTACTTATAAACAAAAATTTCATTTTTCCACTTTAAGACAAGTGTGCATATCATGGTTGTTTGTGAAGTTACGAGATAATAACTTTTACATAATTTAGGCACATTTTTCTGTATAAAACAGTGGTAGAAATGTATTTTTTCAAATGGGAATAATGGTTGGCTGTGGTTTGTTTGGATCGGATTTTTTCCGATATATGTCAGGTTGCTTTTGATGTGTAAGGTTTTAATAGCAAGAATATTTTAGTTCATTACCTTTTGCGTTTTTATATGTACCTATTCCATATAGGCAGGTGACATCTATGACAGAGCTTGTCCATTTCTTTCCATCATAATATCAACTAACTGATTTAATCGTAAAATCAGTTGTGATATTACATCTGAGATATATTTCAATGGCTATCCAGGAAGAAGACAACCTAATAAATCTATTTTCAACTGATTAAAAGAAAATCTAATTAATTGTGAATCATTAAACAAGCCAAGACCAAAATATTAGATATTTACATAATTTTTTTTTATAAGACATTACAATTATAAAAAACAATTCAAATTACAATAAATGTTCAAACTTATGTTCATTGTGGTTGATACATAAATTACATCTCTTTATAACATTCTGAACTGCATTATGAATATGAATATCTGAAACTGAATTCACAAAGTATAAAATTTACGTGGCTGTCGTGTTTTAACGTATCATATATATCAAGAAAATCATAATAACCAACGGTACTAGGAAATTTTGAATCAGTAAATTATTGAGGAATTCATGGACAATCCAGACACAAAATCAGTTCTTCCAACATGATGGTTCACCGCCTCATAATGTAAGTACCGTTTCAGAATTGTTTAATACTAATTTTGGAAATTACTGGATGATGAATAATATTCCAGTGAGGTCGCCACCACAATCACCTGATTTTAACACCACTGGATTTTTTCTTTTGAGGATATATAAAAGACAATTATATAAGAAAACCAGTGATGAAAAGTTGTAAAAAATAGGTCACGTAGTTTGGGTACGTTCCCTAAGCTAAGGTTTTTCTTATGATTATTCATTTGTACAGGATATGCGAAAAAAAGTTCTGACAAAAATAACTTTTATTTTCTAAATAAAAAAAACCAATTTTTGTTTCATCGTACAATTCTACAATGAATTTTAATAATGTTTTAGGTTGCATGTGCTATATCTAAATTCAATTGTTTCTGATAAAAATGCAAATCGATGTTAGAATGCTGGAAATATCCTACAGTACACGAGTTGACACTAAAACATTATTAACAACTGATGTATCAATCTCATTTCATCTCGTACCCTAATTATAAATTTGCAATACAAGTTTTACGGTCGATATAATCCTAAGGCTTGAGATACACCCAAAAAAAATGTGATTTTGTTAAATCTGGCGACCTAGATGGAAATTCAATTGGACCTTAAGGGCCCTGTAAACGATCAAATTTGTTTGAAAACTTGTTTGACAAACTTCACGTGTTCTTCAAGCAATGGCATAAAAGATCAAACCAAAGATCAAACAAATTTGACAAATTCTTCCTTAGTTACGGTTTTCTCGTTGACATGACGTGACGCGTTCCATGAAAAATGAGCAGTACGGTTTTGAATTTAGTTGTCAAAAATGCCGTCAATCCAATTTTTCATCAAACACTTCAAACACGTGAATTGTTTGACAAACGCATCAAACAAAGCCATAGACTATCAAGTAATTTTACAAACACCTAAAATTTGACAAACAAGTTTGTTCGTTTACAGGGCGCTTTATATACCAATCAATGTTTCAGGTAGGTATAACTTCATCGAGATAATCACGTACGGGAGATAAGTAAACTGAACTGAAGCTCCATCTTGCTGACAACACAAGGAATTGTGGGGTTTCTCCGGATCTTCTGGTCCGGGTATAAAGTAGTCAAGCATGGACCAGCTCATTCTCACCAAAATTTGCGATCTGTTCAGTCCAAACATTAATTTTTTATGGGTATTGTGAGTGAAAATCCATTTACCAGTTGGGATTTTCATTGGACCAATGCCGAGAGTTTTTCCGATTCGCATGCCCATTCAAATAAATTGTTGCCTCGTCCGAAAGGATCATTGTTTTCGAGAAATTAGGATAATCATTGCACAAGTTCATCAGACTCTCACAAAAAAAAAGTCATTTGGGGGGGTCATTCTCGTTTAGTTCTTAAACCAACTTGACTTCATTAGGAAGAAATGGACACTTTTCAAATATTTCGGGACGATTGTTTCGCTAATTTGATTTTTTAAATCAATATTAGGGCATGTGTTGAGGCTATTTTCTTGAGTTGACAATAACATTCTCCAAGAAACTTTTCAATGTTTGTCTCTAACATGACTATATTCACGAAGTTTTTTTTGGGCACAGAAAACTTCGCATTCCTTTTGCATTTTGTCTCCATACCGATCATTCGCAAAATCTATATTCGCTCTCATCCACCAAAATGTAACATTTTTTAAAACCAAATTGCCTTCCGTATGAAGTTTAGACAAAATTCTTTGATCAAATCTTAGAAAAACATTGAATTGCATTTTTTCTGGAAAGAATTGAATTTAGGTAAAGGACAATGTTCATAAACCATACCTAAAATTTGTTCAAAATTTGAAAACACAAAAATGAGATAAAAACTAGGTATTTTCATTTGAAAAATAAAAATTATCTGTCATGACTAAGTTTTGGTCCATCCCCGTTCAAATGAAATCAATCAACCGCAGCTGGAATCAAAAATTTACTAGTACTAAAGATTTTTCGATAAACGAACACATAAATTAATCAACAATATATATATATATATATATATATATATATATATATATATATATATATATATATATATATATGTATATTTATATATATATATATATATATATATATATATATATATATATATATAATATATATATATATATATATATATATAGATATATATATATATATATATTTTTTTTTTTCAGCTATGGGCATATTATCTGCAGCAGGATCCATGATGCATTTTTTCTGTAGACCCCATAAAGAAACCTCAGTTTTTGAGGATTCTGTATTCAAAGCCGTTTTTCTCATATGTTCATGTTTTGGAATTTATAATTCGCTTCGACTTGGAAAAAAAATTAATATTTTCTTGCAATCCCTCTATATTATAGATGACGTAGATACTATTCTGAGAAAAAAGGGTCTTTCCATGAAGTATAACGATATTAAATATCTCTTGATATTCATATATGCGATTATTATGCTGTTTTTCTTCATATCGATATATGAATGCTACTTAGGTGGAAGTGTTATATCAGAATATGGCCATTATGTTTTTGTTGAATACTGGGTTGGAAATGGTCTTCCATTCGGAAGTCTTCTTGTTCAACACTCTTTTCTTATTGCCATCGCATCGACTCTTAAGCAGAGATTTCAACTTCTGAGCATCCAATTATGTAAGTTTCCCATTTGTATTTTTCATTCAAATAATAGTCACAAATGAAAAATAACTCATTCTCAATTGATCAGTTTTCGATCTGTTTATTATTTTTGTAACAATATTGAATCATTTTATGGAAGAATATCATATCCGACTTGAAATATTTCATAAATAAATGAAAAAATTATTTTCAAGGTTTCATTTAATTATAGCTTTCAAAAAACTTATTGAAAACTTGAATGCAATTAATGAATACACAATACAATATATTAATTACTTATGTATTCAGAAGATACCTACAAAGAATATACAGGGTCCTGCAACAGTGGCGCGGTGTTCCATATATCTATTTGGGAAACAGATAGAAATCTATATTTCTTCAATATTACCTTATTGCTCGAGCTCGACAAAATATTTTCGGTCACACAGGGTGTTCAATTTCTTCTGGCCGAATATCAACTATGTTTTTTTAAATGTCAACCTATATTTTTTATCGCTTTTCTGGTTTCTACATAGAAAATAAAAGATACTTTATGTATATCTTCATTTCGAAAATATTGACGGTTTTCGAGATTTCTAGCATGACATGTTATTTTTTCCAATATTTGTCACTCAGAATATTTTAAATTATAAAGTTGTGCCAAGTCCAAGTGAAATATATATTTGGTGAAATATTCTACATTAACTCTCTCAAATGATATATCTGAAATCAACCTGCGATATACAGGG
>JARQZK010002356.1:7500-103519 GCA_030704885.1 Cynegetis impunctata | reverse complement strand
AAACGTAATTAGAATAATTTAACATCATTTTTGTTTTAACTGAACTAGAAAACCCAAGAAAAGAATTTTTGCTATATATGTATATATATATATATATATATATATATATATATATATATATATATATATATATATATATACATATTTTCAGTATCAAACTGTTCTAATAATGGATATTTTTTAACTAAATTCTGTATATTTTTCAGTAGAATTACCAGATGTGTATTTATGAAGACTCACTAACAAGGAGATTTGTGATGTCCCAGAGCACTAGAGGGTTCAAGACTGAATTGTCATCTTTTGATGTTACCTGGAAAACAACTTGGAAAAAGCTTCAGTTAACTGATAGACGAGTGATTTGAGAAAGAATTAGATGCAGAATACTACAACAGAAACAGATAGAATGAGACATTGAAAGGTACTGAAGGACTATAATAATTAAGGTCTTTTCCTAATGATAGGATATTTATCATTTTTCAATTATGTTTTAACTGGAGTCTTCATTACAAGTTCAAAATTATATGAGAATTGAAATATGTGGATAGTAGATGCATAGCTATAATCTATTTGGAGATACATATGAAATTTGTATTTTAATATTTTAAACAGAGTAAGAAGGAACTGTGAAATATTCAATTGTACTGCCTCCAAGTTAATGTAAGTTTAAAGTCAACAGATTTTATTCATTGAATGTCATTTGAATAACAATTTTAGTATATCAAATGTTATCTCAGTCATCTCACAAAATATGAAATAAGCACTTTGATATTTTCAACGAAATAGGAAAATTTTCTAAAATATTTCATTCAATATAAATTTGCAGTATACTTAATATTAATTATACTGATAAGAATCAAAATTTACCTCCTGAAATTTGAATAGAAAACGCACATCCCGTATCTGGTAAATAAATCATAATAGATCTTATGGTTAACCGATGGTGACCAGTGGTGCTCATTTTATAGTAGCAGATGAGCTCATTTTACAATTATTATCTTAGTAATCTCAATTCTTTTGTTACTACAGTAAATCTCGGGTGGGGTGGTCTGCATTAATTATAATTATGAAATGATGTATTGGTAAAATTATATGTATTTATGTGTATTCAGTTTTGTTTCAGGAATGATTCAAATAATGCAATATTTATCAGGATTATGATTAATTATTGTTTCAATTTTCATTTCAGTGCCAAAAGTTCTGTCTTTATTCACAGAGATTAAGTTTCAATTGTTTATTTTTCTCTGAAACCAAATGTGTACTTCTTATTCATTATATAACTTCAAAGTTTGATGATAATTATGTTTGTTCAGTAGCTTCACTCATATGTATATATATATATATATATATATATATATATATATATATATATATATATATATATATATATATATATATATATATATATATATATATATATATATATGTATATATATATATATATATATATATATATATATATATATATATATATATATATATATATATATATATATATATATATGTATATATATATATATATATATATGTATATTTTTGTATTATTTTTAAATAAAATGTACAGATTATATTGATATTTAATTTCAGAAATGAATAAGAATTATATATAATTTATATATAAACCTAAATATGTACTAACTTTTTATTCTTTTTTCTAGGAGTAGCAGATGTGTATCTATCAAAACTTACTATAACAAGGAGATTTGTGATTTCCAAGAGCACCTGAGTTTTGAGACTGAATTATAAAACGAACTAGAATTATTGAATCCTCTGCACCTTTACACCGAAATGTATTATAAAAGGATCAGAATAATTGTGTAATTGTTTCGTTTCTAACGCAGGAGTATTCATCATGTTTCAATTTTTTTTAAACAGATATCTTAAATTATATTCAGTCATGATTCGCAGATATATTTTTTCTTTTTCTCTGAAAGCAAATATGTACAACCTTATATTATTATATAATTTCAGATGTCGATAAGCATATATATATATATATATATATATATATATATATATATATATATATATATATATATATATATATATATATATATATATATATATATACATATATTACCTTTTTCAAACATCTTTTAAAAGAAAACCTCTGTAAAATTGATTTGCTTTCTGTTGTAAGCTGAAATAATATTTAATGTGAATTAAATATATTGTTTTCACATCAATTATGAATGAAAGTATCAAATTTGTTTTTAACCAGAATTGTTCAAATTATTCATTATATGTGAAATGTTTTTTCTCCAAAAGAAAATGTACAGATCATATTTATATATAATTTCAGATTTTGATGATAAGTTTTATACATGATTAGTAGATTATATATTATTATCATAATACAATAATTCAAATATTATTCAGCCAAGAATAATATGTATGTCAACATTAATTTCAATAAATACTCTCATTCATTATCGTCTCTGCATTATTTGAAAATTTTCGATTATATCAAGCTTTAACTACAATATTTGAACATTATCAAGGACCTTTATATTCCAAAATAAATTGGAATATAAAGGTCATAAATTAGTTGCTACTGATCAGCTCAATTTCAATGAATGTAAAACTGCTTTTTAGAATTAACCCTAAAGCTTTATATTTATATAATACAAATTTGGAGAGAATGATGACCTCCTATATGTTAATTTTTCTATTTTTCAATTAAATAACTGCCAAGGTACCTTTGTTATAAAACTAAGTTTTCTTATGATATTGATTGAATGTTTCGCATTCTTATACTTGGAGCAAATATATTTCTCAAACGTGGGGTTTAGACATTCATTGATTGAATATTTATTTGACCAAAAAATTCCCACACTTCATTAAAAACCGCAATTTTATTCAAAAATTTCTTTCTTTATTCATAGATGTCTATATTAAGAATCAATGAAAACCTTGGAATAAATAATTTTAGGAAAGTGTTACATTCCAGATATACCCGAAAAATCCATGGACAAAAAGTTTACTCATAAAACAGATTTTAATTTTTAACTATGCAAAAAATACACTACATTCACATTATTCACTTTAGACCAAGTATTTAAAATTGAAAATTTCAAGACAAACTAAAAAAAATGTACCTGCTTATATTTAAATTTACTTTTTCCACTTTATTACAAACCTAAAAGAATTAGTTTGCACAAAATAACATTTTATAAAAGAATTTATATTTAGCTTCTCAGGTGCTATATATGTATTTGAATTTTTATATTTATTATCTGTATGTTGACATTAATTTCAAAAATTTTTTTTTTCTGATTTTGTATTTATTTGGTATAATTAAAATTTGTATATGCAATATATGCTATATTTAAAAATATTGAGCATTTTTATATATCTATTGAAACATTTAAATCCATATGTTTTGATATAATGATGAAAAATTAAAATCGTTTCAGTTATTATCAATATTATACTATAAAATTTGCATTATATAATTATAATTGTTATTGATCTGCTTCATTTTCACAGAATGTTAAAAACAATTTTGATAGTATCTCTATCTCACACTATAGCACTCAGATTATTCATATCTCATATAATGAGATAATGGTGTCAGTCCATATGATTAATTTGTTCTATTTTGAATTGAATATCTAAAAGGGTATCTAATTATCTGATTGTGATATTCTACATCCAGTACATTTCTCATATTTTGAAGGTATGTTATGACTATATAAAGCTATATATATATATATATTATAGATTTTTATCTATATATATATATATATATATACACGTATGTATATATATATATATATAATATATATAACATATATTTATATATATATATATATATATATATATATATATATATATATATATTATATATATATATACATATATATATATATAATATATATATATATATATATATATATATATATATATATATATATATATATATATATATATATATATATATATATATATATATAAATATATATATATATATATATATATATATATATATATATATATATATATATATATATATATATATATATATATATTTATATATATATACATATATAAGAACACAATGAGTACAAACAAATAAAAGAACTATAAACAAAAAATTGATCGAAATGAAATTTTTTTAGGTTGAACATACAAAATACAATAACTTAAATTGTGATTATGGGATTACGCCTGCATAAAACAAATAAGTTTAAGGGTTTATGTATTTAAATCAATCCCATGACAAGATTTACGTTCTATATAATATTCATTTTATCTTGATTAAGTATTTATTTTATAATAAAAATCACTTCAAAAAAAATTTGGATTTCGTTGTAAAAATGAGGAAACCACAATAATCATATTCGAAAAATATCCTAATTCATAGATTTCACAAAAAAAATTGAAACCGTGGAATAAATAATTTTCAGACTGTGTTTTATTGCAGAGGTGCCACCTGAAAATCGATCAACGAAAAAGGCCTTCGACTAAACACGGTAAAAATAAAGAGTTTCAAGTGCTAATGAAAATCACCTTTATTGTTCATAGACGTAAAAAAATCCATAGAAATTAAATTAAATTCTGAATATAGAGATGTCACGACGGAAGAACCATCGATTTAATTGCTAACATCAAATTTAGTGTGTATTGCAACTATGAGGTGTCAATTTTATAATTCATAGAGGTAAAACAAGCATTGAATTTATATCAAGAATTAAGTATAGAGGTGTCAGCAAAACCAATCCATAGACCTAAAAGAAATCACAGACACCTCTCAGGAAAACCATAGGCGTAACACGAGTCGTGTTATAGGTGAATATATATTTTCGTGGATCTATATTTTTCATGGATCTATATTTTTCATGGATCTATATTTTTCATGGATCTATATTTTTCATGGATCTATATTTTTCATGGATCTATATTTTTCATGGATCTATATTTTCAAAGTTCTATTTTTTCATGGATCTATATTTTTCATGGATCTATATTTTCAAAGTTCTATATTTTCATGGATCTATTTAATAGGCGATGGGGCCGCTCACTAGTATATCATACTAAACAAATAAGGCCATATGAGGGGAAGCTGGGGAGTAATAAACAGTTGAATTTTGAACCGGGACTTTGAAGGTTTATAAGTCGGAAACTGGGCGATTTTTCGGGAATTTGACAATTTTCCCCGGGAGATTGGGGTTCGATCTGGGGGCGTGCCAAATTTCGGGTCTCCGGGGGGCCCCGTTCGGCCCCCAGAGCCCGTCGAAATTTTTTTCAAAAAGTGCCCCCAGACCGAACGGCCGTACTTGGAGGGCGAAATCGAGCGAAATCGGTAAATTCGATGCTTCCGAACGCCGTCGAGACTTTTTACCGCGTCGAAATCGGGTCAGAAACGCCCGAAAAAAATTCCCGAAAAAAAAACACCGTTTTTTCGAGCGAAAAAGGTGCAAAACGGAGGCGAAGTCTAATCCGCCAAAAATCGACGAATTTCGACGAGGCATTTTTTTTTCGAGAGACGAAAGAATAAACTACTGAATAGGCATTCGAGCGTTTTCGACCTGGCGGTTTTTGAGGCTTTGCCGAATTTTCAAAGTCGGACGAACGCGTTGACGGAAGAAATTTGTCGAAATTACGCCGATTCCGGAACCTCGGAAAGTCGCCTTTGGAATTATTTTTCGGCTCAAGCCGCGCCCCAAAATTCTCGAACCAATAGAATCGCCGGATTTTCCGTTGGCAATAAGACGACGCTTTGGTAAATTTACAAAAAAACTAGGCTCGAACACATCACACGCGTACGTAGTGTCGCGATTTATGAGCGATAATAACGAAATGAAAAGAGACAAAACGAAATACGTCCACGGGGCATTCGATTCCTCGATTCTCGGTCGAGATAATGCGGTCGCCTAGCGACGAATAATATATTGTTTCTCGAAAAATTTATTCTGAAAGGACGCTAAAATGTCCTCCCGAAATACGAATTTTAAGTGCTCTTCCAGGTGAGTTTTTCACGTGAAAATTAAATTATTGGCCGTCGATCGGTAATATATATTCATTTTCAGGTAGTTTACGAACCGGTAGCTGTCACAATTGAAGTTTGCATTTCCTAATTTCGTAAATTTCAATGTCGAAATGAATGAGTTCGAAAAACGCATTTAGCGACTATTTCACAATAATATAAGTATGGAAAATGGTTAAAAATAGCATATTATACGGAATACGAGGTAGGTAATTTCGAATATTCAGTGGAAAATTCAATTTCAGTTCTATTCGACGAGGTTATGTTTACCTTAGTACGACAATAATTTATATTTCGATATTTACAAGGTACATTTAATCCAATTCCAGGTGAGTTTTTCACGTGAAAAGCCTTTATTTATCGTCGATCGATAATGTAGATTATTTTTCAAGTAATTTTCAAGTGGAAACTTGCAGAAATTACGTCATTAAAAACTTCGCAATTTTATTCATTTTAGCCACTGCTGTAGTGAAACGAAAGAAGTAATTGGCGACTCTTATTTGGAAATATGAATTCGAAATATTGTTTAAAGTAGCAAATTATTACGAATACAAGTAAACTGTTTGAAATATTTATTGGAAATTGCAATTTTTGTATACGAAGAAGGTAACTACGTAAATAAGCCTAGCCATTTAATGGTACCCTGTGAAGAGGCTAGATACAGGGTAAGTTAATGTAATAAAACTTTTAACGTTGTCAATAACTGTCTTATAATTCTTTTTAGCGATTTTTGTAAACGAATAATACAATTCTTGGAAATTTTATGGCCTAATATTTCAATTCCAAATAAATTACGAATGTAAAGGAATAGATACTGGTACCCTGTCAAGAGGCTATTCTAATCATTTGCGATGATATTATGAGGTAAGTTAATGTTAAATTACTGTTATCAGTAACTGTCTCATTATTCATTTTTAGCAAATAATAATAGAATTCCAGGTGAGGTTATAACCTAACGTAATAGTCTAAACTGTCAGAAATTACGTAGTTTTGAATTTCTTAAACACTGCCGTATAAAAACGAAAGAAGCAAAACATCACGATTGGATACTCTTATTTGGAAATACGATGCCGAAATATATTCTAAAGTACCAAATTATTTCCAATACAAGTAAATTGTGTGGAATGTTTATTCCAAAGTGAAAATTTCGAAAAATACGAAGATAGGTTAACCTGTACGTAAACATAAATGCTTCGCTATTCACTGGCACTCTGTGAAGAGATAAAATGTGGTAAGATATTGTGAAATTAACTTTAAAGTCGTCAAAAACTTTCAGAATCTATTTTAGCACGGTTTCTGAAGGAAGAATACAATTCTAGGTTATTTAGTAACTCCACAATTTCGAATGATTTAGGAAGGAAAAAACGAACTATTCCAATGTAATTATGATCCAGTTTGGTAAATTGAATTGATATAGTGGACTCTACCCGTACATTGAGTTTCAAGAAAGTTTGAAGAGAATGAAAATATCGAATTAAACGTAAGTAGTTATGCTGTCATAGACTCTGTTTATTTAACAGTGAATACTTTTACAGGGAACAGATATTTGCTATGGAAATTCGTACAAAATATATTGGTATTATACTGATTGTCTGAATACTTATGAATAGTGAAAATGGAAACTTGGAGTTTCAATTTACTTGGTCAAGCTGGGTCTACAACTACCATTTACAAAATGAATGCATAGGTCGTTATCAACGTTCTTATTACCTAAGTAAGTCTAAATCAATGCTCCACTTTATAAATATCGGTGATATATCATTGAACATTACATTCAAGTAAGCGATAACTGAGTTTACACATAAGTCAGATGGAATCCTCTAATGAAGTTACTCGGTGAAGATAGTTTTCAAAGTACCAATCAATAAATGAATGTGTACGTTGTTTACGACAACAGTGGTCACTTAGAAATGAAATAGAATTGCTCAGCTTTAATAGATATTGATGTTATATTTGTTAATTTAAGTACTACGAATTTCCTATATTTTCTGTTACTAAAATAAGAATTTGGTCTTTCAGGTAATAGGTGACTTTGGTTGAAGTGCATTGCATTGTAATTATGTCAAGTTTTGCATTAATCAATGGAACAATACAACTATATACATTTCTTAATTCAAATACATTACTTGAAAGGAAGTGATCTATGTGGGACTAAACTTAATACCGGTCATTTTTTAACGAAGCTGAAATGAATTTTTCAATATATCCTTTTACTGTCTTGAAACAAATGTGAGTACAATTGGTAATTTCAGTGAATTCTAAGTAATTTATCATCCTATGCTATATTCACAATATTCAAGTAATCAGTCAGTTTAATTCTTTCGTTTACCCTGAAAATGTTCTATTTACTCATTGAAAGCCATATTGCCATATTGTAGTATGTCAGTTTTATTAAAATTCATGCATGAATAGAAAATGCTCAAATGAATTTAAAAGTAATGATTGAGTATAGTTTTGAAGTTACTCGGTGAAGATAGGTTTCCAAGTACCATTAATTAAATGAATGTGTACGTTGTTTACGACATTTATATTACCTTATTAAGTCTAAATTAATGCTACACTTTATAAATATTGCTGATATTCCAGTGAAAATATTAAATATATTGAATTTGAATCAATTTTTAGGAAAGCAATAACTGTGTTTGAAAGAATTTTGTGTGAAATGTAGACTAGGTGTTTTTCATGTATTTATATGTGTGTTCTTATTTGGCAATATTCAAATTGATCTATTATCCATTATGATTTTCTTTCTACTCTGTTTCAATAAATATTCTTCTCTAATTTTATTTTCTATTCTTGAAGAACATTCTGCGAAGACAACTTAATGAACTACAGTCTGCAGAGATCACTGAATGAACGTCTCATCAAGAGGATATGGGAGGAAAACCCAGTAGGAAAGAGACCTTCAGGAAAACCAAGGCTCAGATGGAGGGAAAACATCGGAGAGGATGTACAAATCTTGGGAATACTGGACTGGAAGAAGGTAAGTAATTTATAATCCTTACATTCACGATATTCAAATAAGAAAAGTAACTCAGGTGAATGAAAATAAGATTGATGCAAAAAAACACAACCACAAATCCAAGAATTCAATCAGATGCATTTTCTATTAGCTTCGACAAATCAGATATAATCTTTTTTTAATATTTTCAAAAAGATATTACATATTTAATCTTCGCTTCAATCAGTGAGTTCTAATTTTTGCGTTTTGCATTATAGATTATTCTTCATCGAATATTGAAACGTAATTAGAATAATTTAACATCATTTTTGTTTTAATTGAACCAGAAAACCCAAGAAAAGAATTTTTGTTATATATGTATATATATATATATATATATATATATATATATATATATATATATATATATATATATATATATATATATATATATATATATATATATATATATATATATATATATACATGCATATTTTCAGTATCAAACTGTTCTAATAATGGATATTTTTTAACTAAATTCTGTATATTTTTCAGTAGAATTACCAGATGTGTATTTATGAAGACTCACTAACAAGGAGATTTGTGATGTCCCAGAGCACTAGAGGGTTCAAGACTGAATTGTCATCTTTTGATGTTACCTGGAAAACAACTTGGAAAAAGCTTCAGTTAACTGATAGACGAGTGATTTGAGAAAGAATTAGATGCAGAATACTACAACAGAAACAGATAGAATGAGACATTGAAAGGTACTGAAGGACTATAATAATTAAGGTCTTTTCCTAATGATAGGATATTTATCATTTTTCAATTATGTTTTAACTGGAGTCTTCATTACAAGTTCAAAATTATATGAGAATTGAAATATGTGGATAGTAGATGCATAGCTATAATCTATTTGGAGATACATATGAAATTTGTATTTTAATATTTTAAACAGAGTAAGAAGGAACTGTGAAATATTCAATTGTACTGCCTCCAAGTTAATGTAAGTTTAAAGTCAACAGATTTTATTCATTGAATGTCATTTGAATAACAATTTTAGTATATCAAATGTTATCTCAGTCATCTCACAAAATATGAAATAAGCACTTTGATATTTTCAACGAAATAGGAAAATTTTCTAAAATATTTCATTCAATATAAATTTGCAGTATACTTAATATTAATTATACTGATAAGAATCAAAATTTACCTCCTGAAATTTGAATAGAAAACGCACATCCCGTATCTGGTAAATAAATCATAATAGATCTTATGGTTAACCGATGGTGACCAGTGGTGCTCATTTTATAGTAGCAGATGAGCTCATTTTACAATTATTATCTTAGTAATCTCAATTCTTTTGTTACTACAGTAAATCTCGGGTGGGGTGGTCTGCATTAATTATAATTATGAAATGATGTATTGGTAAAATTATATGTATTTATGTGTATTCAGTTTTGTTTCAGGAATGATTCAAATAATGCAATATTTATCAGGATTATGATTAATTATTGTTTCATTTCAGTGCCAAAAGTTCTGTCCTTATTCACAGAGATTAAGTTTCAATTGTTTATTTTTCTCTGAAAGCAAATGTGTACTTCTTATTCATTATATAACTTCAAAGTTTGATGATAATTATGTTTGTTCAGTAGCTTCACTCATATGTATATATATATATATATATATATATATATATATATATATATATATATATATATATATATATATATATATATATATATATATATATATATATATATATATATATATATATATATATATATATATATATATATATATATATATGTATATTTTTGTATTATTTTTAAATAAAATGTACAGATTATATTGATATTTAATTTCAGAAATGAATAAGAATTATATATAATTTATATATAAACCTAAATATGTACTAACTTTTTATTCTTTTTTCTAGGAGTAGCAGATGTGTATCTATCAAAACTTACTATAACAAGGAGATTTGTGATTTCCAAGAGCACCTGAGTTTTGAGACTGAATTATAAAACGAACTAGAATTATTGAATCCTCTGCACCTTTACACCGAAATGTATTATAAAAGGATCAGAATAATTGTGTAATTGTTTCGTTTCTAACGCAGGAGTATTCATCATGTTTCAATTTTTTTTAAACAGATATCTTAAATAATATTCAGTCATGATTCGCAGATATATTTTTTCTTTTTCTCTGAAAGCAAATATGTACAACCTTATACTATTATATAATTTCAGATGTCGATAAGCATATATATATATATATATATATATATATATATATATATATATATATATATATATATATATATATATATATATACATATATTACCTTTTTCAAACATCTTTTAAAAGAAAACCTCTGTAAAATTGATTTGCTTTCTGTTGTAAGCTGAAATAATATTTAATGTGAATTAAATATATTGTTTTCACATCAATTATGAATGAAAGTATCAAATTTGTTTTTAACCAGAATTGTTCAAATTATTCATTATATGTGAAATGTTTTTTCTCCAAAAGAAAATGTACAGATCATATTTATATATAATTTCAGATTTTGATGATAAGTTTTATACATGATTAGTAGATTATATATTATTATCATAATACAATAATTCAAATATTATTCAGCCAAGAATAATATGTATGTCAACATTAATTTCAATAAATACTCTCATTCATTATCGTCTCTGCATTATTTGAAAATTTTCGATTATATCAAGCTTTAACTACAATATTTGAACATTATCAAGGACCTTTATATTCCAAAATAAATTGGAATATAAAGGTCATAAATTAGTTGCTACTGATCAGCTCAATTTCAATGAATGTAAAACTGCTTTTTAGAATTAACCCTAAAGCTTTATATTTATATAATACAAATTTGGAGAGAATGATGACATCCTATATGTTAATTTTTCTATTTTTCAATTAAATAACTGCCAAGGTACCTTTGTTATAAAACTAAGTTTTCTTATGATATTGATTGAATGTTTCGCATTCTTATACTTGGAGCAAATATATTTCTCAAACGTGGGGTTTAGACATTCATTGATTGAATATTTATTTGACCAAAAAATTCCCACACTTCATTAAAAACCGCAATTTTATTCAAAAATTTCTTTCTTTATTCATAGATGTCTATATTGAGAATCAATGAAAACCTTGGAATAAATAATTTTAGGAAAGTGTTACATTCCAGATATACCCGAAAAATCCATGGACAAAAAGTTTACTCATAAAACAGATTTTAATTTTTAACTATGCAAAAAATACACTACATTCACATTATTCACTTTAGACCAAGTATTTAAAATTGAAAATTTCAAGACAAACTAAAAAAAATGTACCTGCTTATATTTAAATTTACTTTTTCCACTTCATTACAAAACTAAAAGATAACATTTTATAAAAGAATTTATATTTAGAAATTTTTTTAGCTTCTCAGGTGCTATATATGTATTTGAATTTTTATATTTATTATCTGTATGTTGACATTAATTTCAATAAATTTTTTTTTCTGATTTTGTATTTATTTGGTATAATTAAAATTTGTATATGCAATATATGCTATATTTAAAAATATTGAGCATTTTTATATATCTATTGAAACATTTAAATCCATATGTTTTGATATAATGATGAAAAATTAAAATCGTTTCAGTTATTATCAATATTATACTATAAAATTTGGATTTTATAATTGTTATTGATCTGCTTCATTTTCACAGAATGTTAAAAACAATTTTTATAGTATCTCTATCTCACACTATAGCACTCAGATTATTCATATCTCATATAATGAGATAATGGTGTCAGTCCATATGATTAATTTGTTCTATTTTGAATTGAATATCTAAAAGGGTATCTAATTATCTGATTGTGATATTCTACATCCAGTACATTTCTCATATTTTGAAGGTATGTTATGACTTTAAAGGCAATAATGAAAATTTGCAGATTTTTTGATCTATATATATATATATATACACATATGTATATATATATATATATATATATATATATATATATATATATATATATATATATATATATATATATATATATATATATATATATATATATATATATATATATATATATATATATATATATATATATATATATATATATATATATATATATATATATATATATATATATATATATATATATATATATATATATATATATATATATATATATATATATATATATATATATAAGCACACAATGAGTACAAACAAATAAAAGAACTATAAACAAAAAATTGATCGAAATGAAATTTTTTTAGGTTGAACATACAAAAACCAATAACTTAAATTGCGATTATGTGATTACGCCTGCATAAAATAAATAAGTTTAAGGGTTTATGTATTTAAATCAATCCCATGACAAGATTTACGTTCTATATAATATTCATTTTATCTTGATTAAGTATTTATTTTATAATAAAAATCAGTTCAAAAAAAATTTGGATTTCGTTGTAAAAAAGAGGAAACCACAATAATCATATTCGAAAAATATCCTAATTCATAGATTCCACAAAAAAAATTGAAACCGTGGAATAAATAATTTTCAGACTGTGTTACATTGCAGAGGTGCCACCTGAAAATCAATCAACGAAAAAGGCCTTCGACTAAACACGGTAAAAATAAAGAGTTTTAAGTGCTAATGAAAATCACCTTTATTGTTCATAGACGTAAAAAATTTTTAAAAAAATCCATAGAAATTAAATTATATTCTGAATATAGAGATGTCACGACGGAAGAACCATCGATTTAATTGCTAACATCAAATTTAGTGTGTATTGCAACTATGAGGTGTCAATTTTATAATTCATAGAGGTAAAACAAGCATTGAATTTATATCAAGAATTAAGTATAGAGGTGTCAGCAAAATCAATCCATAGACCTAAAAGAAATCACCGACACCTCTCAGGAAAACCATAGGCGTAACACGAGTCGTGTTATAGGTGAATATATATTTTCGTGGATCTATATTTTTCATGGATCTATATTTTTCATGGATCTATATTTTTCATGGATCTATATTTTTCATGGATCTATATTTTTCATGGATCTATATTTTTCATGGATCTATATTTTCAAAGTTCTATATTTTCATGGATCTATATTTTCACGAATGGGGCCGCTCACTAGTATATCATACTAAACAAATAAGCCCATATGAGGGGAAGCTGGGGAGTAATAAACAGTTGAATTTTGAACCGGGACTTTGAAGGTTTTTAAGTCGGAAACTGGGCGATTTTTCGGGAATTTGACAATTTTCCCCGGGAGATTGGGGTTCGATCTGGGGGCGTGCAAAATTTCGAGTCTCTGGGGGGCCCCGTTCGGCCCCCAGAGCCCGTCGAAATTTTTTTCGAAAAGTGCCCCCAGACCGAACGGCCGTACTTGGAGGGCGAAATCGAGCGAAATCGGCAAATTCGATCCTTCCGAACGCCGTCGAGACTTTTTACCGCGTCGAAATCGGCCGAAAAACGCCCGAAAAAAAAACACCGTTTTTTCGAGCGAAAAAGGTGAAAAACGGAGGAAGCAAAGGATATGAAAGTAAGCGACGAATTTCGAAGAGGCATTTTTTTTTCGAGAGAGACGAGAATTTCTACATCCTGGAACGACTTTGGAATTTCGATCCGGAAATTTTTCGGGTTTGCCGAATTTTCAAAAATGCGACATTTTTCGCAGCGAAAAAAAAAGTCGAAATTACGCCGATTTCGGAGCCTCGGAAAGTCGCCTTTGGAATTATTTTTCGGCTCAAGCCGCGCCCCAAAATTCTCGAACCAATAGAATCGCCGGATTTTCCGTTGGCAATAACATGACGCTTTGGTAAATTTACAAAAAAACTAGGCTCGAACACATCACACGCGTACGTAGTGTCTCGATTTATGTGCAATAATAGCGAAATGAAAAGAGACAAAACGAAATACGTCCACGGGGCATTCGATTCCTCGATTCTCGGTCGAGATAATGCGGTCGCCTAGCGACGAAGAATATATTGTTTCTCGAAAAATTTATTCTGAAAGGACGCTAAAATGTCCTCCCGAAATATGAATTTTTAGTGCTCTTCCAGGTGAGTTTTTCACGTGAAAATTAAATTATTGGCCGTCGATCGCTAATATATATTCATTTTCAGGTAGTTTACGAAACGGTAGCTGTCACAATTGAAGTTCGCATTTCGTATTTTCGTAAATTTCAATGTCGAAATGAATGAATTCCAAAAACGCATTTAGCGACTATTTCACAATAATATAAGTATGGAAAATGGTTAAAAATGCAGATTATACGGAATACGAGGTAGGTAATTTCGAATATTCCTTGGAAAATTAGTTTTTATCGACGAGGTAAGATGTCAGATTTGACGTCGCATTACGTATTTTCGATTGCTTCTTACTTAGAATGGGAAAATTCGAAAAACCTATTTAGTGCCTCTTTTGCGGGAATATTAAGATGAAAAATGGTTTAAAATTGCAGATTATACGTATGAGGTAGATAATTTTGGATTTTTATTGGAAAATTAGACATCGAATGGAAAAAATTCAAGAAACCTATTTAGCGACTCTTTCGAAGGAATATAAAGATGGAACATGGTTTGAAATTGCAGATCCTACGGAATACCAGGTAATAATTTTGGATTTTTATTGTAAAATTAGTGATTTGTCGAATTCCTTACTTTTGAAAAAAAGTTGCAAATGACGTTGGTCGAAAGGAACACGGAACTTTCCAGCTATTTTGTTGTGTTTTACCCCGAAAAATGTACATTTATCATGAAATAGGTTACTGTGAAATTATCTTGAACGTGGTACTAAATCTATTTTGGATGTTTAACAATACAATTATATACATTTCTCAATTCAAATACTTTACTTGAAAGGAAGTAATCTATGTGGGACTAAACTTAATGCCTGTCATTTTTTATTGAAGCTGAAATGAATTTTTCAATATATCCTTTTACTGTCTTGAAACAAATGTGAGTGAAATTAATAATTCCAGTGAATTCTAAGTTATTTATTATCCTTACATATGCTATATTCACAATATTCAAGTAATAAGAGTCAGTTTAATTCCTCCGCTTACCTTGAAAATGATCTATTCACTCATTGAAAGCCATATTGTTCTTTCTTACTTCTTTGCTCAAATAAATTCGAATGTAATTATTGGTTGGTGGTGGTTTATAACTGTAAATCTGATTATCAGTTTCTTTGATTTGTGTTCTTGGTTAGTAGTGACTAATGTGGATGAAAATATGAATAATGCAAAAAATCACAACCACAAATCGAAGAATTCAATCAGATGTTTTTTCTATTACCTTCGACAAACCAGATATAATCTTTTTCGAATATTTTCAAAAAAATATTACATATTTAATCTTCGCTTCAACCAGTGAATTCTAATTTTTGTGTTTTGCATTATAGCTTATTCTTCATCGAATATTGAAACGTAATTAATTAGAAAAATTTAACATCATTTTTGTTTTAACTGTACCAGAAAACCCAAGAAAAGAATTTTTACTATATATATATATATATATATATATATATATATATATATATATATATATATATATATATATATATATATATATACATGCGTATTTTCAGTATCAAACTGTTCAAATAATGGCTATTTTTAAACTAAATTCTGTATATTTCTCACTAGGATTACCAGATGTGTATCCATGAAGACTCACTAACAAGGATATTTGTGTTTTCTCAGAGCACTAGAGGGTTCAAGACAGAATTGTAATCTGTTGATGTTACCTGGAAAACAACTTGGAAAAAGCTTCAGTTTACTGATAGAGGAGTGATTTGAGAAACAATTAGATGTAGAATACTACAACAGAAACAGATAGAATGAGACGGAGGGCATTTTCCATCTTAAATTTCTACATTGAAAGGTGATGAGAGACTATAATAATTATCAAGGTCTACTCCTAATGGTAGGATATTCATCATTTTTTAATTACAAATTCAGAATTATATGAGAATTGAAATATGTGGATAGTAGATGCATAGATATAATCTATTATTATTTGAGATTTCCTGGTTCTTGAATTTGTATTTGGATTTCCACATTTATATATATATATATATATATATATATATATATATATATATATATATATATATATATATATATATATATATATATATATATATATATATATATATATATGTATATTAAATATTCGAATTGATTAAATAACTACTATTTCCTTATTTTGTTTCTAGGGTTGCTAGCTACGTCTAAGAATATTATGTAGAAAATTATAGTCCACAATATAGAAGTTTCCTGAAGAAGGAATGGAATATATTTGTGATTTCCAAGAGCAGAGAATTATAAACAGACATAAACCACAGTCTGCAATATGGAAATTTCTAGAAAATAGAGAGATGACGGATTTCAGACAGAAAGAAAAATTGTAGCATCCTCTGTACCAAAGACCACTACAACATAAGATATAAAATGATCAGAATAATTATGTGGTACTTTCGTTTTTAACAGAGGGGTATTCATCATTTTCATTTCTTTTTTCATTATTTATTTTTTTTAAAACAATTGTGTACCACTATTATTATTATATATAATCACCAGTTCTCCTGAGATTTTTTTATTAATACACATTGCTTGAAAGAATTTGAAAGTAATATTATGACCCTATGCTTTGTGTAGTTTTCATTATTCATGTTATTTTTGAACAAAATATTGAACAATATTCACTTTAACAAATCTAATTCGATTTCTAATATTATATAAAAGAATTTATATTCAATTAGAAATTTTTTGAGCTTCTCATGTGCACTATAATTATGTTATTCAATTTAAATATTTGTTATCTGTATGTTAACATAAATTTCAATAAATTTTTTAAAGTGATTTTGTATATGTCATTTGATACAATTTAGATTTCTATATGCAATATATGCTATATTTGAAAATATTGAGCATTCTTATATATCTATTACAACATTAAAATTCATATGTTTCGATACAAAGAAAAAAAATTAAAATAGTTCCAGTTATATTATCAATATTATACTATAAACATTTGCATTATATAGTTGTTATTTATCTGCTTCATTTTCAATGAATGTTGAAAACAATTTTGATGGTATCTCTTTGTCTCACTGTAGCACTCAAAATACATTTATATATATATATATATATATATATATATATATATATATATATATATATATATATATATATATATATATATATATATCACAAATTTTGAGATTATGGTGTAACCATATGGTGTTTAGTTGATTAATTTGTTCTATTTTGAATTGAATTTTTGAAGAGGTAATTATATGGTTGTCATATTCTACATCCAGTAAATTCATCATATTTTGAAGGTTTATGACTTTAATGGCAATTTTGAAATTTTGCAGATTTTTCGATATATATATATATATATATATATATATATATATATATATATATATATATATATATATATATATATATATATATATATATATATATATATTATATATGGATTTCGTATGAAAAGCACACAAGTACAAACAAAATAAGAAGTATAAACAAGAAACTGATTGAAATGAAATTTCTTTAGGTCAAACATAAAAAACACAATAACTTAAATTGTGATTATATGATTGCGTCTGCATAAAATAAATGAATGTAAGGATTTATGTATTTAAATCAATCCCATTAGAAGATTTATATTCCATATACATTTATTTTATCTGAATAAAATATTCATTTAATAATAAGAATCACTTCAATAAAAATTTTGGATTTCATTGTAAAAAAGAAGAAACCACAATAATTATTAGATTCGAAAAATATCCTTATTCATAGATTCTACAAAAAAAATTGAAACCGTGGAATAAATAACTTTCAGACTGTGTTACAGTGCAGAGGTGCCACCTGAAAAATCAATCGACTAAAAAGGCGTTCGGCAAAACACGGTGAAAATAAGAGTTTTAGGTGCGAATGAAAATCACCTTTATCATTCATAGATATAAAACATTTTTTTTTAAATCCACAGAAATTAAATTATATTCAGAATATAGAGATGTCACGAAAGAAGAACCATCGATTCAATTGCTAACATAAAATGAAATCAAATTTAGTATGCATTACAACTATGAGGTGTCAATTTTATAATTCATAGAGGTAAAATGGGCATAATAAACTTTATATCACAAATAAAGTATAGAGGTGTCTACAAAACCAATCCATAGACCTTAAAGAAATCACCGAATTAAATGATTTAGGTATAATGCATAGTTCAAATGGGAGACACCTCTCACTAAAACCATAGGCGTAACACGAGTCGGGATATAGGTGGATCTATACTTTCTGAGTTCTATATTTTCATGGATCTAATTTTTCATGGACCTATATTTTTCATTGATCTATATTTTTCATGGATCTATATTTTTCATGGATCTATATTTTTCATGGATCTATATTTTTAGAATTCTATTTTTTCATAGATCTATATTTTCATGAATCTATTTTTTCATGGATCTATTTAATAGGCGGGGGAGCCTCTCACTAGCATCTTTCTAAACTATTAACTACCTTTCATGACTTGTAATTCACTTATTATTTAAAATTCAAATTTAGCTGATTCTACGATACATAAATTTCCATAATTCTATGTATCATAGATAAATTAGGTCTGTTATATTGAATTAATTTGTTCTAATTAATCTTTACAGGTATTCTATTACTTGTAGTCTCTTATATTTCTATTATTTCATAAATTTCTATTGATTTACTTGATATTTACTTCTAACGATTAATGACATTTTAAGTTTCTGACATTCTACAAGGTTTTTCATATACTATTTATTCTAAAATTTATTCTTGAATATCTATAATTCATACATTTACATTTATCATCATTATGATTCTATTTCAATCATTTAAATTCACATTTATTGAGTTATTATGTACTAATATCTATCTTGATTCATTGAAGTTTTCCTTTCCTTGATCATTATCATTTAATATTGTGCCATATATTTTAATTTCAATATTGCAAATAACTAAAAACCATAGCAATATATATATATATATATATATATATATATATATATATATATATATATTTATATGTATAATGGGTAGAATTTCTTGTGCTATATTTTATATATTCAAGGTGTAGTTTTCTTAGGTTTAGAGCACAGTAAACTTCAGGTATTCAGATTTTATTAATCAATCTACATATGTTTCGGCGTGTTGTGCCTTTTTCAAGATTTAACAATGGTTGGGACATTTACATTGTTTATCAGCAGTCTACATTTCATCAATTCATTCGAACAACGCTATACACTACATTGGGTCTGTCATTTTTAATTTGATTAATTATTAATTAATTAATTAAATTATTATTAATTATTAATTATTAAGTAAAAATGACAGACACAATGTAGTGTATAGCGTTGTTCAAATGAATTGATGAAATGTAGACTGCTGATAAACAATGTAAATGTCCCAACCATTGTTAAATCTTGAAAAAGGCACAACACGCCGAAACATATGTAGATTGATTAATAAAATCTGAATACCTGAAGTTTACTGTGCTCTAAACCTAAGAAAACTACACCTTGAATATATATATATATATATATATATATATATATATATATATATATATATATATATATATATATATATATATATATATATATATATATATATATATATATATATATATATATATATATATATATATATATATATATATATATATATATATATATATATATATATATATATATATATATATATAATCTCTTGATAATTATTAGCAATAACAGGCTTGTTGAATCTCGAAAAACTCGATTTTATTGAAAAGTTGACGTTTCGCTACGACATTCGTGGCTTTATCAAAACTTTTGAAAAAATTGAAATTTTCTTGACATTTATTGATTTGAAAAAATTTAATAGAAAAAGACTACTATGTCTCAGTAAAATTTTTTTCTTTGTTATTTATTACGTGCTATTCAGTCCAATATTATCATTCAAATCTGTTATTATTAGATGGTAAGGGAAACCACAGAAACGTTTACTCACGTAATGCTCGAAATATGTTCGAATTATTTTGGTTTTGAAAAGTCAATGAATAGGGTACTATTTATCTCGTTTTAAAAAATTTCTCATTGCGACACATTACGTGGGTAAAGGTTTCTGTGGTTTGCCTTACCATCTAATAATAACAGATTTGAATGTTAATATTGGTCTGAATAGCTTGTAATAAATAACTAAGGACGGGTACGGCCGAAAAAAATTTTAGTGAGACATAGTAGTCTTTTTCTATTCAAATTTTTTCGAATCAATAAATGTCAAAGAAATTTCAATATATCAAAAGTTTTGATAAAGCCACGAATGACGTGTTATTGCTAATAATTATCAAAAGATTAGAAATAGTTCACAGGCAACAACAATTCGAATGAATAATTATATATATATATATATATATATATATATATATATATATATATATATATTTATATATATATATATATATATATATATATATATATATTCGAATTGTTGTTGCCTGTGAACTATTTCTTATCTCTTGATAATTTCAATTTTTTCGAAAGTCGAAATGTCGTGGCGAAACGTCAGCTTTTTAATAAAATCGAGTTTTTTAAGATTCAACAAGCATGTTATTGCTAATAGATATCAAAAGATTATATATATATATATATATATATGTATATATATATATATATATATATATATTTATATATATATATATATATATATATATATATATATATATATATATATATATATATATATATATATATATATATATATATATATATATATATATATATATATATATATATATATATATATATATATATATATATATATATATATATATATATATATATATATATATATATACATGAATATATGTATATATATGTATATATATATATATATATATTTATATTTAAATATATATATATATATATATACAGTGGCTTAGATAGGGGGGGGGGATCAAGGGGATCAATCCCCCCCCATGAGCCTACGATGATTATAAGAACTGAATTAAAGTCTTCGTATCTATGTACGTATTTAAGAACCTTTACATGAAATTTACTAAGCACTAGGACCTCTTCTGCTATTTTGTATGTGCAATTATAAAAAAATCACCTAGATATGTATTTGTGACGGCGTGCAATTGTATAATTTCCGCGCTTCGAAGAGGCCGACCAATCAGGAATGAACATAATTTTAATATCATAAAGTAACTAGTAGTTTTGAGCATATTTTATTCAATGTTGATTTAGTAAGTGTAATCGGCCACTATGAGCAAAAAAGCGTTTAAAAAGTTCAAATGGCTCTATTGGAAAATTTTTTCCATTATATTTCGAAAGGAAGAAGTCGACCAAAATCTCCACGCACTTCTCTTTCTAAATTGTATACTATACTTACTATTAAACAAAAGTGCTCGAGCTTTTGTTTAATGGTGTAGTATTATATCTAAAGCAGTTTTGTCCAATAGTATAGGTAGTATAAAATTTGGAAAATTTCCGTCTTACATAAAATTTTCCATTTCAGCCATTTAAGCTCTTTCAAACACGTTTTTTGGTCCTAGTGGCCGATTAAATTTCTGTTTACATTCGAGGAGCGTGACTTCTGCTCATAGAGGATTTTCAATCAATATTTAATATTTCGAATATTTTTTAATGTAGAGTAGGTAGGTATCGAAATATGAGCTCTTTGAAAAATAGGACTAAATTTTGGATTTGATTGTCAATTTAATTACTCCATAATATTTTGAAGTTAATAAAAATTGTCGTGTTAGTAAAAATTTTCTTGTGATGGCTAGACTTCTACATCATGAATCTTGGAGAAAGATTTACTAATCATGAGAATACAGTCTAGTTTACAAGCGCTTTTGTGTTAAACTTTTTTCATCAGTCTCGGAAGAATATGAGCAAATAGCATGTAGATAGTTCTTGAAAAAAATTAAGTTCCGTTCGGGAAAATTGTAAAAGTGATAAAAAATATACTGAAAAAAAAAACAGTTTGTTTTTTCAAATACCTCAAAAACTAATAGATATTTGGATATATAAATAAAGATACAAAAAGAGGAGGAAATTTCCTATAAGAAATTTTCAACTCCCGGAACTGTAGGATCAATATTTATAATTTTCTCAGAGGGGTAAAAATACGGCCGAAAACAGGTAATCTGGCTTGCGAAAGTCACGCCCATTTGGGACACTTCAACAATAAACATTATTGAACTATATTAAATATGGAAATTAAGGAATGAAAAATTTCAGGTTCTTACTGGATAGGTAAATGAACAATAATCCAGCAATAACAAATTTTTATCGCTATTTTTCGCGCATTAGTTATGCAATAAATTTTTGCCGCTTGAACAAGAACATTGCAAGTGTGTTAACTGTTAAACTATAAATCTGATATTTTTTCCTTTCTTGGAGCTAGTTTCGAAAGACCTCAGAATAGATCTCCGTTAAAAAATTCTATTTTTTTAGTATTTTTACTAACAATTTACTTAGTTTCAAAATTAAACACTCTAATCATAACTTTTTTCTCCTGATTCTCTTATGAACAATGCATTTATTTATAACAAATTTTTTGAACAATAGTAGATGAACATTGAAAACAACCATTTCCATGTCGCTTCCGATATTAAAAAAAGGACCATAAAATTCATTGAAAAAATTTCATTTTGATTTTGCAAAACTACGTTAATTGTTAAAAAACTGAAAAATTGAAATTTTTTATTTTTTCAACACGGATTTACTTCAAAAACTCCAAGAATGAAAAAATATCAGATCTATACATGAACAGTTATCACAATCTTCATGTTCAAGCACCAAAAAATTGAAAATTAACTATTGCATAACTAATAGAAAATTTCTATTATCGCCGGATTATTGTTCATTCGCCTATTCAGTAACTTCACATATTTCATATGCTTAAATAATTTTTATTGTTGAAGTGCCCTAAATGGGCGTGACTTGCCGAAACGAAGTTACCCCTTTTCAGCCGTATGTTTACCTCTCCGAGAAAATTATGAATATTGATTCTACAGTTCCGGAAGTTGAGTTTTTCTTTTGGCAAGTTTCTTCTCCTTTATGAATCTTTCTTCATATTTCAAAAATCTCAATTATTTCTTGACATCTTGGCAAAAAACCAATCCTCTTTTTTTCATTAGGTATATTTATAACTTTCACAATTTTCGCTTGGGAATTTTCAATTTTCTTAAAAAACATCTACATGCTACAAATAGAATAACAATTTCCTGCTGAAAAAAGTTGAACAAAAAAGCACTTGTTGACCAGACTATTTTTATTAACTCAAGGGACTTACAAATTAACGCCGGTTCCGAACGGCCAATGGGCTTGTAAACTATGTACATTACCCAACAGATTATTTTTTGAACCACTAAATTCCGGAGATACTACACTCAAGACCAAGGTGGGACTCGAACCCACAATCCTCTGTTTACAAGCGATACACCTCACCTGGGCTACCGAGGTCTCCTTGACTAGACTAAATACATAAAAAAGATTTTCGGTGTTTTTCAAGCATGATTTATACGAAGTTGTCAAAGCAGCTGATAAATTCATCAAAAGTGACAAGTTTTATCAGAAATTTTTTTACTGCCACAGCTGCTGTTCTTGTTAGTTGAAAGTGTGGAAGAAATATTTAATTCGTCAAGGGCGATATCAAGCCTAAAATTTTTTTTTCTGCTCATTTTGTACTACATGAAAGATTATTTTTATCAACAAATAAAACTAGACGAGAAATGGAATTTTACACAAAATCATATCCCCCCCCATCGCAAAAAGCTATCTACGCCACTGTATATATATATATAAATATATATATATATATATATATATATATATATATATCTATATATATATATATATATATATATATATATATATATATATATATATATATATATGGATATATATATATTATATATATATATATATATATATATATATATATATATATATATATAATATATATATATAATATATATATATATATATTATATTTATATATAATATATATATATATATATATATATATATATATATATTTATATATATATATATATATATATATATATATATATAAGTATAAAACTTTAAAAATAAAAACACTTGCTTATGTTTCACAATATAAAAAATCTTTAGATACTGTACTTAGCAGTAATAAAAAGTCGACATGATTCTAGCTATGAACTCATTATCAAGACTGACAAATCTTGATAATGAGTTCATAGCACGAAACATGTCGACATTTTATTACTGCTAAGTACAGTATCTAAAGATTTTTATATTGTGAAACATAAGCCAAGTGTTTTTATTTTAAAGTTTATACTTTATTCTTTATGATGTTTCACCAAGTGATGTGTGCGAGAATTCAATCTCAGTTATATATATATATATATATATATATATATATATATATATATATATATATATATATATATATATATATATATATATATATATATATATAAATATACTTCATGAAGAAACAAAAAACTAACTTTCCACAGGTTTGAATAAAATTTAATGAGTAAACGCGTTTCATCATAACATTGACTTCATCTCGTACTAAATTATGGTATCACCAAACAATCTATTTATACGAAATATTGAACACAGGGAGACTCTTAGAGAAACTGAATAAAAATAAGCAATTCATTCCGAGTTATTGGTAGGTATTGAACAGATTAAGAAGAGGAGAAGGGTTTACTTCAATCTGGTCGTTAACTAGGTTTCCGGAATTTTTATATTTATTGATGTATAGGGATTCCCAACAGTTGATTTTGTGGAGACTATTTTCTAACTGTAATATATTAAAATTGTGATTGAAGGTATGGTTTTCTTGAATAAGATGACACGCATAGTTAGAGTTCGTTTTCTACTTAATATAGCTACGTTGGTGTTCGTGTATTCGAGATTTTAAATTTTCAATTGAAAGTCCAATAAAGAATTTTTCACAATCGTTACAGTTGAGGCTATAAACACTCGAACGTTCCGTTCATCTCTATGGATTTTTGATTTGTTGTTTTTAATAAATTCTCCAATGCTATTGATGGTTTTATATAAAACTTTGAAATTTTGTTTATGAAGAAACAATTTCAGGTTTTCGGGAGGTTTGCCCAAGTATGTTAAACTGTTATAGACTTTATTTTTCTCGGATATATGTGTGTAAACTTCTGAAATTGCCATTTTGTATTTTTTCCTCTGAATGAGAGTGTCAATCATATTAGGTGAATAACCATTATTTACTGCCATTTGTTTAATTATATTCAATTCTTTTCGGAAATTAGCTTCGGCCAAGGAAATTTTGGAGAGCCTATGATATATATATATATATATATATATATATATATATATATATATATATATATATATATATATATATAATATATATATATATATTATATATATATAATATATATATATATATATATATATATATATATAATATATATATATATATATATATATATATATATATATATATATATATATATATATATATATATATATATATATATATATATATATATATATATATATATATATATTGAACGGTTTTTTGAACCGTCCGATTTGGTATTTGAGTATCGCAATAAAACGCTTGACCAGTTGACATATCGAGTTACGTTGGCGATGCGCAGAACCCGGCGGAGAGTGGCCATTGATCTCATTTCCGCTTACCGTGTCATTAGTTCTCGATTGTTGTTAGTGAAACTAGTCAAGAGGTCAACAGATTACGTGAGTAAATCTTTCAAATTTCATTTTAATTGAAAGTTGTGGAAATGTATCAACCTTCCGATTCATTTTGTATGGTATTTCTTTCCATAAATTTCATTAGTTGTAAAACATCGCTGTAGGATGGGTATTAAGAAGCCTCCACATGGGGTAGCGTCCTTTTCATTTAATATTAAATTAATTTCAATTTCATAGTATTGTGGTGAGAAATATCATTCCTAAATTTATGTGTTAAACTATCCATACCATTTTCCTCATTTAAACGTCGCGGTGGCCATGGTAAATACTGATATTGAAAGATTTAATAATTTCGTGCATGTGCCGCCACCTTTAGCCATATTACGAACCGAATAATTTATGTTTGATAGAGTTTTCTTCCAACTCGTGATTTTGAGTACAATACTTGTAACTAGTAATTATGGTAGAATCCCGGAAAATTGTACGCGTTCGTGAGAATGGCAAATATTGGTCGGCAACCCAAGATACTTCGACCTGTACTTACGAACTAATGTTTAACAGGGACCCCTTTACGTAGAGATTTTAGTTGGAGAGCTGTACATTGAGACTTTACGTAGAGATTTTAGTTGGAGAGCTGTACATTGAGACTTTACGTAGAGATTTTGTTGGAGAGCTGTACATTGAGACTTTACGTAGAAATTTTAGTTGGAGAGCTTTACATTGAGACTTTACGTAGAGATTTTAGTTGGAGAGCAGTACATTGAGACTTTACGTTGAGATTTTACTTTGGGAGCTTACTTGAGATCTTTACGTTAAGAGCTTTACTTATACTGATATACCGATCAAGTGAGAGCTGAAGCACTTTCCAGTTGATATACCGATCAAGTGAGAACGGAAGCATTTCCAAGTTGAGATACCGATCAAGTGGAGAGCTGAACCAAATTTGAGTTGAGATACCGATCAATCCTATACCGGCCAGAATAGAGGAAGCCACCACCGTAGATAATTGCCTTACGTTATTAGTTGTAAATTAGAGTCAATATATTATTTTGTTACATTAGAGTTTTATTGAGGGTGTATCAGTACTGACAAAGTTATCATGGCGCCCTAATTCCATCTTTTGATTCACTATTAGTTTGAGTAGCTTGATTTCAACAGTTTAGAACCCCCACATAGAGCTAGCTGGTAACATCTTGTGACAAGTTTCAATTTAAATCCATTATAGAATTTTTATAGGGGTTGAAACCTTACAATATATATATTTATATATATATATATATATATATATATATATATATATATATATATATATATATATATATATATATATATATATATATATATATATATATATATATATATATATATATATATATATATATATATATATATATATATATAGATTTATTTTATATTTAACTATCGTTGACTCTTCGAAAGGAACGTGCGCCTGCATATTTCATGGCAACATGATTTCATTGCAGGTTTGGACAACTTCTTAGTCATTTAACCCTTCTGGTGTTCTATCACTTAAGATTTTTTGCATCCACATTCAATCCAAATATATATATATATATATATATATATATATATATATATATATATATATATAGGTATATATATATATATATATATATAGTATATATATATATATATATATATATATATATCTATATATATATATATATATATATATATAGGTATATATAGGTATATATATATATATATATATATATATATATATATATATATATATATATATATATATATATATATATATATATATATATATATATATATATTATATATATAAATTTATATATATATATATATATATATATATATATATATATAGGTATATATATATATATATATATATATATATATATATATATATATATATATATATATATATATATATTATATGTATTTTGTTGCGTTGTTTACACGATAAAAGGCGCAATTTACAGGCAATTTGGTTGAAAGTTTGTACATAGGTAGTTTCATATGATATCTTGGATGGGATTGATTTTAGATCGAATTGAATAGGTGGTTGACCCCTCGGGGGAAGTAGTAAGTCTTAATTACATAATAATGTAACAATTTTGGAGTAATAAAGTTAAAAGTTTGTAAGTAGATATGTTTAGTTTTGGTTCGAATTAGTTGGGGAATTGATCCCCTTGAGGAATAAATAAATCTTGTATACATGATAGATATCGTAATTTTGGAACATTAAGATTGAAAGTTTGTGAGTAGGTAGTTTCTTATGATATATTAGATGGTTGGGGGTTGATCCCCCAGGGAAAGACATGAATCTGTTTTGGCCATAGGGGAATGAATAAATCTTTTCTATGATAATATCGTAATTTTGAACCATAGGGTTGAAACTGTGTAGGTAGGTTGTTTTGTATGATATCCTGTATAATATTCATTTCGATATGAATTTTTTGAGGGGTTGACCTCCCCCCAATAAGGACGAATTGAATCTTGTTTACATGCTAAAGGGCGCAATTTTGTAGCAATAGGGTTGAAAGTTTGTAAAAATGTAGTTTTGTATGATATCTTGAATACGATTGGTTTTGGAAATAATTGGTTGGGGGGTTGACGCCCCGGGGAGGAAGTGAGTATTGTTTACACAATTTTTTGGATTTGGAACAAAAATCATGAATGAATCAATGTATTTTATAAACTGGTTACGTTATTAAAACCTGCTTTTCTAATGCAGCTTGCTGCGAACGGGTTTTTTGTCTTTTTTTAGCAATAGTATAGAAATTGAGACTGTCTTCATTACACAGTTGAAAAATTCGTGACTTTCTCAAAGTTTAGTTACCATTTAGCATCTGAAGAAAGTGAAGTTTCACTAAAACGTGCGTCATCCGTATTTTGATGTATAATAAATGTGGAAATGGCTTCTATAAACCATTGTTTCAATATATTTATTAATTTACATTATGTGTAATCAATCCAAAATTTCTCATTTGATTCATTTCTGATTATCTTGGTTGAAGATGAAATGGGTTGGATTTTTTGTACTCACTTGTTACTTAGAGTTATATCTCATGATTGAAAGAACCTCCCAAATAATATATTTCAATAACTGTTCAATTTGAACATACGCTATTTAGCATTGCCTATAATAATACTACTGTAGTTACTTTTGAAAAATGGAAATGTATCAAATGATATCTGTATTTGGTCTTGCTATTTTAAAAATGCGACCACTTGATTGTTTCCATTTATCCCCTAGAATTTGGAATGTTAGAAATATATAGTTGGTTACAACAAACGATCGAGATGGTCATCGATTTCGTCCTCATTAAGAGGTGGTGAGAAACTGTGTGAACTAATTTCTCACACCTGGTAATTGGAAGATAAATCTTGAGTTGAAATCTTAGTACAACATTACTACTAGACATAACCGGTTCAAATACTTTCAGTCAAATAGGAATTATTCAAGCACCTATCGAACCATACATATTTATATATATATATATATATATATATATATATATATATATATATATATATATATAAATATATATATTTATATATATATATATATATATATATATATATATATATATATATATATATATATGTATATATATATATATATATATTAATATATATATATATAAATATATATATATATATATATATATATATATATATATATGTATATATATATATATATATATATATATATATATATATATATATATATATATATATATATAAAATTTAAATAAAGTCGTAAATGATAGAACAGATATCAAACATTTGAAATCAATACACGCAGATTTAGTTCTTTGATTTTTCTAAAAAACTACATAAATCAAAACAAAATAATTCAACAACAAACAAACAGTCAAATAGGAATTATTCAAGCACCTATCGAACCATACATATTTATATATATATATATATATATATATATATATATATAATAAATATATAAATATTTATATATTTATATATATATATATATATATATACATATATATATATATATATATATATATATATATATATATATATATATATATATATATATATATTATATGTATATATATATATATGTATATATATATATATATATATATATATATATATATATATATATATATATATATATATATATATATGTATATATATATATATATATATATATATATATATATAAAATTTAAATGAAGTCGTAAATGATAGAACAGATATCAAACATTTGAAATCAATACACGCAGATTTAGTTCTTTGATTTTTCTAAAAAACTACATAAATCAAAACAAAATAATTCAACAAACAAACTCTAACCATAACAACTCATCTTCTTAGACAAAATCTAAACATCTAGAATCATCAATTTTTCTTAAAAGAAAGTATAGTTTAGAACATGTGATCTCCAAAATTACAAGTAATGTCTTTTTAAAGAGAAATCCAACAATCAATTATTTTAAACCTATTTTGTACATTACGTGGGTGAAGGTTTCTGTGGTTCCCTTCCCATCTAATATCAACAGACCTGTCTGTTGATATTGGACTAAATAGCACGTAATTAATAACTGAAAACATAATGAGAAATTGTTGAAAAAAAGATAAATAGTACCCTATTCTTTGACTTTTCAAAATCAAATTAATTTTGAACCTATTTCGAACATTACGTGGGTGAAGGTTTCTGTGGTTTCCCTTACCATCTAATAAAAACAGATTTGAATGTTAATATTGGACTGAATAGCACGTAATAAATAACAAAGAACGGCCACAGCCGTTTTTTTAATTTTAGTGAAACATAGTAGTCTTTTTCTATTCAAATTTTTTCAAATCAATAAATGTCAAAGAAATTTCAATTTTTTCAAAAGTTTTGATAAAGCCACGAATGTCGTGGGGAAACGTCAACACTTCAATAAAATCGAATTTTTTGAAATTCAACAAGCCTGTTATTGCTTAAAATTATCAAGAGATTATATATATATATATATATATATATATATATAAATATATATATTTATATATATATATATATATATATATATATATATATATATATATATATATATATATATATATATATATATATATATATATATATATATATATATATATATATATATATATATATATATATATATATATATATATATATATATATATATATATATATATATATATATATATATATATATATATATATATATATATATATATATATATATATATATATATATATATATATATATATATATATATTTATTCGAATTGTTGTTGCCTGTGATCTATTTTTAATCTCTTGATAATTATTAGCAATAACAGGCTATTTGAATCTTAAAAAACTCAATTTTACTAAAAAAGTTGACGTTTCACTACGACATTCCTAGTTTGTCTATTCAAATTTTTTCAAATCAATAAATGTCATTGAAATTTCAATTTTTTCAAAAGTTTTGAAAAACTACGAATGTCGTAGTGAAACGTCAACTTTTTAATAAAATTGAGTTTTTTAAGATTCAACCAGTTATTGCTAATAATTATCAAGAGATTATATATATATATATATATATATATATATATATATATATATATATATATATATATAACTATATATATAAGGATCTAATGATCCGTGTATGATTCCTTTTTTGCCTGAAGGTGTTTGAACTAAGGAAGTAGCAGGTGTTTTCATGATTTCTTTCACTCCCAAAAGACATTTTCTTACAGTTGGATATACTTTCGAAGTCAGTTTTTTGTGAAAGTATACGGAGTTGAATCATTATCAAGACTTAACTTTATAAAGAAATCAAAAAAAAATTATATATATATATATATATATAATTATTTATTCGAATTGTTGTTGCCTGTGAACTATTTCTAATCTCTTGATAATTATTAGCAATAACAGGCTTGTTGAATCTTAAAAAACTTGATTTTATTGAAAAGGTTGACGTTTCGCCACGACATTCGTGGCTTTATCAAAACTTTTGAGAAAAAATTGAAATTTCTTTGACATTTATTGATTTGAAAAATTTCTATAGAAACAGACTACTGTTTCACTAAAATTTTTTTCCGGCTGTGGCCGTTCTTTGCTATATATTACGTGCTATTCAGTCCAATATTAACATTCAAATTTGTTATTATTAGATGGTAAGGGAAACCACAGAAACCTTTACCCACGTAATGTTCGAAATAGGTCAAAATTACAAAAAAAGAGTTTAATAATCGGATATATAGACAAAGCACTTAAACTTACTTCACCTACACACAGACATGAAACATTACAAGATGTCCATAAATTACTCATAAAAAACAATTATCCAATAAAACTTATACAGAAAATCACTAAAAATAGAATTCATAAACTGTACAACACATTAGAAACATCAAAGAAAGAAAATATAAACAAAAAATATATTCCTCTTCCATATATTCCTCATTTAAGTAATAAAATTTCACAAATTTTAAATCCACACGATATTAAAGTAGCCCATACCGCACAAAATCAAATTAAACAAATATATTCTAAATTAAAAAGTAAAACACCTCTTCTACAAAAATCTCATGTTGTTTATAGTATACCCTGTAATAATTGTAATAAATCATATATAGGACAAACTTTTCAAAATTTAGAAGAAAGATTAAAAGCACACAAATATACCAGAACACAAACCACAGCACTAATAAAACATAAAAACAATGAGAATCATACTTTCAACTTTAATAGCACAAAAATTTTAGAAATAGAAAAAGATCAAAAACGCAGAGAAATTTTAGAAATGTTACATATTCAAAAAAATTTAAATGAAGTCGTAAATGATAGAACAGATATCAAACATATAAGTTCAATATACGCAGATTTAATTCAACAAACAAATTCAAACCACAACTCATCTTCTTAGACAACATCTAAACATCTAGAATATTCAATTTCTCTGAAAAGAAAATATAGTTTTAGAACATGTGATCTCCAAAATCACAAGTAATGTCTTTTTAAAGACAACAATCAAATATTTTAAACCTATTTTGTACAGTACGTGGGTGAAGAGATCTGTGGGTCCCTTCCCATCTAATATCAACGGACCTGTCTGTTGATATTCGACTGAATAGCACGTAATTAATAACTGAAGACGGCCACAGCCGCAATGAGAAATTTTTGAAAAAAAGATAAATAGTACCCTATTATTATTATTCTTTGACTCTTCAAAATCAAAATAATTTGGACCTATTTCGAACATTACGTGGGTAAAGGTTTCTGTGGTTTCCCTTACCATCTAATAATAACAAATTTGAATGTTAATATTGGACTGAATAGCACGTAATATATAGCAAAGAACGGCCACAGCCGAAAAAAAATTTTAGTGAAACAGTAGTCTGTTTCTATAGAAATTTTTCAAATCAATAAATGTCAAAGAAATTTCAATTTTTTCTCAAAAGTTTTGATAAAGCCACGAATGTCGTGGCGAAACGTCAACCTTTTCAATAAAATCAAGTTTTTTAAGATTCAACAAGCCTGTTATTGCTAATAATTATCAAGAGATTATATATATATATATATATATATATATATATATATATATATATATATATATATATATATATATATGAAAAACTTGGTTCTCGACCGCGGAAATCTTTCTGAACATATATATATATATATATATATATATATATATATATATATATGTATATATATATATATATATATATATATATATATATATATATATATATATATATATATTATATATATATATATATATATATATATATATATATATATATATATATATATATATATATATATATATATATATATAACATTTTGACTTTTTTTTTTATATATATACAGAATGTTCCAAAATTGAACGTACAAACGAAAAGGGAAGATTCGTTAAATAAGTGTAAGAAAAAAAGTGTTATTAACATGTGGTCGCAAACGTTTCGTTTTCGAGATACAGAGTGTTGAAGTTTGAATTTTTTTCAAGTTTTTTTCTCATAGTATCTACACTTTACAAGATATTCAACTGAAATTTGGCGTAGATATTACATTTGGGAGTTCTCACTACGTGACATGGCAATTTCGATAGCAGATCTACAGGGTGATATTTTTTCTAGAACACTGTCACCTGTTTTTCTCAAGAACTTTTTTTTGGTGTGCAACTGTTAATTTGAAAAAAATGTAAAAAGAAGTTTTGTTATTATACTAAACTTTTCGGTCTCTTCTAGTTTTGTCGTATCTGCTACTGATTTCGAGAAAAAAATTTGGAACGATTCTCTCGAAATCCTCGGAAAAATCCAAATTATGATAAGGAGGCCAGTTTGTAAACTGTGGTGAATGAAATCATTATAAGTTTTTATGGAAATTTTCCTGATCTGTTGCGATGATTCAAAAAGATTTGATAAACTCGTATAATCATTACAAAAAAATGTATTACTACAAGAAACGTAAAACTCAAAAAAAAATCATAACAAGAAAACTAAGTAAACGCAAAGAACTGAACTACAGCAAAAGTTGAGAATGTCCTCACCTAACTCTTATACAAGCTTCTGTTCTTCGTCTAATAGACGATCGAACTCTTTCAAGCAGTCCTGGAGTATTCCTAACCGTATCAAACGCGCCTATCATACGATTTCTCAGTTCTTCTACGGTGTTCACTGGCATCGAGTATACTAGAGATTTCAGGTGGCCCCATAAAAAGAAATCTAAACTATTTAAGTCTGGTGATCTAGCGGGCCATGACTGAGGTCCCCCCTGTCCCATCCACCTGTTTTCATAATTGTCGTCCAAATACTCCCTTACCAAAACTGAAAAATGAGCAGGAGCACCGTCATGCATGAACCACATTTCTCGTCGTAGCATAAGCGGTATATCTTCTAATAACAAGGGCAAATCGTTTTCTAAAAAATGTCTGTATGATTGACCTGTTAGTCGACCTGGCTAGAAGGAAGGACCAATCAAATGATCGCCAATACTACCACCCCACACATTAAGTGAAAATTGCTTTTGAGAATGGGTTTCTACATATCCATGCGGATTCTCCCCAGCCCATATGTGTTCATTATGAAAATTTATAATTGAAGTCCTTGAGAAACAGTCTTCATCAGTGAATAGAATTTGGCAATCAAAATGAGGATTGTTCAATAGTCTATTGAGGTACCACTGACAGAAATTAATCCTCGGATGAAAATCTCGAGGCAGAAGAGCTTGCACCCTCTGAATGTGATAAGGATATAGCAGAGAATCCCGCAAGATCCGCCAAACAGCTTGATGACTTACATTCAAAGTTACACTAATTTTTCTTGTACTGGTTCTTGGATGTTGTTCTATTTCGTTCATAACTGCCTCTTCGAGTTGTTGTGTTCTCACACTGCGTGGTCTACCGGCATTGATTTTTTTCGTGGAAAAAGATCCAGCTTCTGAAAGACGCCTATGAATATAAGAGAACATTCGAAGATCTGCTATCCCTCTATTGGGGTAGCGTTCCATGTAAAGACGCTTAGCTTCTCTTGAATTTCCATTTGCAAGATCATACGTGAAATGCATGTCGGTTATTTCGGAATTCGTGAAATTCGGCATGTTTTGATATTAAAATGTGTAGAAGTTTATATTTTCTGATCGAATATTGTTGTGACAGTCATAAAAATCGTAATGAAAATAGTAGTCTACATTCAAAAAAATAAATAGTCACAAATGCAACCACCTTCACTTTTCAATCCACAAACGTTCAATAAATTGAAGTGTCAAAACTGACACTGAATACAATCGCCACAGCTTACTAACTTAATTTTGGATTTTTTCGAGGATTTCAAGAGAAAAGTTTAAAATTTTTATTCTCGAAATCGGTAGCAGATACGACAAAATTACAAGAGACCGAAAAGTTGAGTATAACAACAAGCTATCAAAATTGCCATGTCACGTGGTGAAAACTCTCAAATGTAATATCTATGCCAAATTTCAGTTGAATATATTGTAAAGTGTAGATACTATGAAAAAAAAACTTGAAAAAAATTCACACTTCAACACTCTATATCTCGAAAACGAAACGTTTGCGACCCTATGTTTACAGGACTCATTATACAGGACTCATATATAGATATATATTTATATATATATATATATATATATATATATATATATATATATATATATATATATATATATAAATATATATATATATATAAATATTTGGATTGTTGTTGCCAGTGAACTATTGTTAACTTTTTGATAAGAGTTATATATTTCTTTGAGGACTATATTTACTCATTGATTTTTAATTTGATTGTTATTTGAAATTAATGTTTTAAATAGTTGTACGAACATATAAAACGAAACTGAAATAAATTAATTGAAAAATAGAAAAATATAATGATATCCTCGCTCTATTTGGAGGTTTTCGCCTTGGGCTTCTTTTATTTTCCAAAAATTGATTATGTGGATGTGCATTATTCAATAATTATTTTATTATTTAATTATTCTTGTAGGGTGTCTAATATAGTATAATAAAATGCGACAATACACTGGGGGCTACTGGTGATTTTTTTTCTGTCATAAAATCCTAGTTATCATTTTCTCGATAAAAGTACAGTGAACATTAGCAGGGTTATAGAAACGAATGCTGGTGAAATATAGAATTCGTTGATTAAGTAGAGGGTTAGTTTGAGGTTGGTAAATTTTGCACGTAGTGCACTCAAATTTTGGTATATGTTAGAAAATGTGCGTAATCGACAGGGGGTTACTCTGGGGGTATTTTTTCGTTTATTTTTGGCCTAAAATTGGTAGTTTCGGGAAAAAAGTCAGTATCGTGAATTTTAATATTGAATGATTGACTTAGACGAATTCACGGTTCGAAATGCATAAGGTTGGTAATTTCTGCTAACAAGATGAAAATGTTAAGATATAATATTTCAGTGGAACGTGAAATTAGAGAAACAATTACTTTAGTAAGATGTTTTTTTTTCATTTCATTTTATTATTATATATATTATATATATATATATATATATATATATATATATATATATATATATATATATATATATATATATATATATATATATATATATATATATATATATATATATATATATATATATATATATATATATATATATATATATGAATATATATATACAGTGCTTTCATGATGAAAGGAACAAATTCATTAAAAAATTAGGTTTCTATTTCATGTTAAAATCCTCGGACAGGTCGATTAGTATTTTTATTTGGGCATTTTTCGCAATAAAAATTTTGTATACAGGGTGTCTCATTCAAGAGCTATTGCTTTGTCATTAGTTTTTTTAAAGGTAATACCCTGTATATTATTTCACTTTACAATTCTACGATAAATTCTTATCACTTTTTGTGAACATACCATATGCCTCAACTTGATGGATTCCCAGATTATAACGGAGATAGTGGAGCACCTGGAGTTCTAAAATGTGGATTAAAAGTACAAAAAAAATTTAGGTAAACATTGTCATTAAATCTGAAGAATGAAATTTCACATGTACCATCTGAATTCATTCACTGGTGCTGTATAGTCCGCAGTTTTCACGTTTTTAACGCTCCAGGCACTACACTACTTCATTGTTTAAGAAAATGCAATTACTTAAGAGAGAACGTATTGAAGTACTTATGATGATTGGTTTTGGAGATAGGGTGCGTTCACAAGAAGAAGTCTGCAATCTATTCAATGAAAATCTTCCTGATCGTCCGCCAATTACTAGATCGACAGTCAGCAAAATTGAATCAAAATTCAGGAGATACGGCCACGTTAGAGATTTACCTAAAGGAAGACCACCGAGAGTATCTGAAGAAACAGTGCTGAACGTTCTACTAGAAACCCAAGATAACCCTCATACATCCATTACTACAATTTCCAATAATTTCAATTTATCAGTAGGGTCCGTGCATAAAATACTTAAGGTAAATAAGTATCATCCCTATAAAATTAAGCTGGTACATGAATTATTAGAAGACGATTTTGACCGCAGAGTACAGTTTTGTGAGCAGATTCTTGAAATTCATAATCAACATCTAAATTTCATTACAAACATAATTTTTTCTGATGAAGCCACCTTTACTTTAAATGGCCACGTCAACAGACAAAACTGTAGGTATTGGGCGACCGAGAATATTCATTGGATGCAAGAATGCCACACACAGCGGCCTCAAAAAATTAATACATGGGCAGCGATTGTTCGAAATCGTATAGTTGATCCCTATTTTTTTGAAGGAACACTAAACGGAGAGGACTACTTGAACTTTCTCCAGTTCGAACTCATTCCGGCTTTAGCTGTTTTGTTACCTAACCCACAAGATCCTGACATAAATAATAACGAGATATGGTTTCAACAAGATGGGGCACCTCCTCACTATTCAATCGCTGTTCGACAATTTCTTGATGCAACTTTTCCCAACAGATGGATAGGACGGAGAGGTCCGATTGAGTGGCCGCCAAGATCACCGGACATAACCCCATTGGATATTTTCTCATGGGGTTATTTGAAGTCTAAAGTTTATTTGAATAGACCAAATAATATTGATGATCTAAAAGAGAGAATCAGGCAGGAAATAAGACTTATCAGTCCAGAAGTAATTGAAAATGTGCAACGGGAAACATTGAATCGACTTCAAAAATATCTCGAAGTAAACGGACAACAGATTGAACATATGTAAAAATTAAATTAGTAATTACATTTGTGTGTTTTCATATCGTACCTCTCATTACCCACTATCTCCGTTTCTGGCAATCCATCGAGTTGAGGCATATGGTATGTTCACAAAAAGTGATAAGAATTTATCGTAGAATTGTAAAGTGAAATAATATACAGGGTATTACCTTTAAAAAAACTAATGACAAAGCCATAGCTCTTGAATGAGACACCCTGTATACAAAATTTTTATTGCGAAAAATGCCCAAATAAAAATACTAATCGACCTGTCCGAGGATTTTAACATGAAATAGAAACCTAATTTTTTAATGAATTTGTTCCTTTCATCATGAAAGCACTGTATATATTGTTGTAACACTTTAGAACAATGGACCCTTTGTTTAAATATAAGAATGCTTAGGTCAGCATCACAAAATGTTATATAAACAGCGGCATCTCCCCCGCAAGTTCAGTTCTTCTCATGTTCTCAAGCAAAAGCACAGTTCATTCTCTATTTCCAAAACGAACGCATGGTTCATCTTTGTTTACCATAATATTATAAGTTTACGTTAATCATTGTATATCTACGTATATTGCGAATAAGTGTATTGGAAGTATAATCATTAATAAAGTTATTCAATATATCTCTACGATTATTATTACACAAATAAATAATAAAAGTGCCAAAGCCATAAGTGCTATAAAGTGAATAAAGCCCAAAGTGCTATAAAGTGAATAAAGCCATAAGTGCTAAAGTGCCTCAAGTAAGGTTTACCAAGTCTACGTGTAAGAGTTTATGGAGCTATCTCAATAAAAGCTACCCTGGTGTCAGAAGTCCTGATAGGATATAATTGGAGTGATAGGATAGAACTGGAGTAATTAGAGCAGTGTCCCTAATTTGAAGGTTCCACCCTGTATGTTGTACTCTGAGCAGTGTCCCAGAGGCATACAACATAAAATTTTGGTGTCAGAAGTGGGATTCCTTTCAAAAAACATCAGTTTTGGTGTTAAGAATTGGATACAGTTCGATACTACGTCGTCAATCTGCCCCATCCTTAGGCAACATTCATCGTAGATTCCGTAGGATTTGTTAGGACTTTTTTTTTCTGGGCAAGCCAAGTCTTCAGGAGCTACCAACTGTTGATATTTGTCACAGGATACCCCTTGGAATACCTATCTGTGTTAATCTACTGGTGAAGCCAACCTCTACGATTATAAACAAGAAAGAAGAGTATACGAATAAAAACGTGAGTTAATTTTAATAATAATTATTGTAAAGTAAATAATTTCTCACAATGACTCAGGCACAAGTTGATTCAATATCAAATGAAAATGATGATTATTCAGATAATGAAGACACAGAAGAATTACCCTTAACAGTTTTATTCAAATTTATTAAAGAATTCAATGGGAACAGAGAGGAACTCACTACATTCATTACTAATGTGAATTCGGCATTTTCTTTAGCAAAACCAAATCAAAAAACTAGTTTATTTTTATATGTTGTCTCACAATTATCAACAAATGTTGTTAATGAAGTTGAATTAAACGACATTGAAAATTGGACCGAATTGAAAAATAAATTAAAATTATATTACTGTCAAACAAAACACATTAGTCAAACTCATGAAGAATTAGAAACGCTAAGACAATTTCCTAATGAGTCGATAACAGATTTTTTCAAAAGAGTTGAAAAAATTAAAAATGAATGTATTCAATCAGAAAACTTAATATCAAAAAATCCAAATGAATTTTCGGGTTTAAAAAAGGCAATTCAACGTACTGCATTAAGAAGATTTATAATTCATTGTAAACCTGAAATAAGTCAAATGTTAAGGGCCAGAAATATAAATAATTTAAATGAGGCATATAATCTTGCATTGCAAGAAGAAAAAATAATTAATTATTTGAAACCGCGAAATAAAATATATTGTAATATTTGCAAAATGTCAAACCATTCTACACAAAATTGTAGAAATAAAAATAGATCGCCCCGATCTAATCAAAATAAAAATAATTATTCAAATGAATCAAGTAATTCAAATAATCATAATTATCAATCAAACAGAAAATTCTGTAATTTCTGTAAATTAACCGGACATACTTATGAAAATTGTTGGAAACGTCAAAATAAAAATCCAAGAGTTAATAATACCGGTCAATATTCAAAAAACGTGAAAGGTCTGTTTCTGACGGATGTCCCAGAAACATACGACGAAATTCAAGAGGCATTCAATCAGAAAGAATAAATTTCAATAAAAGGGAATCATATGTAGAAATAATAAATTTTAATTTGAAAAATACACCGAATGGAAACGTAAAATTTCTCATAGATAGTGGAGCAACAGTTTCTATTATTAAACATACAGCATTAATTCCCAAAGAAACTACGTTGGATAAAAAAGATATTATTATGATAGGCGGAATAAAATCTAATTCACCTATTCTTTCATTAGGATCGACAATACTTTCATTGTCCCTTCCGAAAATAAATATTCAGCAAAAGATAAATGTTGTTATTGCAGAGCAAGTTCAGTTCAATGATTATGATGGACTTCTAGGCTCAGATTTTTTACAAAGTCACAACGCAGTTATAGATTACCATAATAAAAATATAAAGATAAATAATATAACTATTCCATTCATGAATACATTGTATGAAGATAAACAGAATGAAAGCTCATTAGAAATGAATATGATTAAATTACCCCCTCGTTGCGAATCTATTATTGAAGTGAATATAATAAACAAGTTGCAATATGGTTTAATTACGAATAAAGAGATAACAAAAAATATTTATATACCAAATGTCCTTGTAACTAATAATGGTCAAAAAGCTTTAATTCCTATATTAAATTTAAATCATGCTGAAGTGGAAATTGAAAAACCAAAGGTACAACTAGAAGAAATACTTCCACAAGAAATAATTAATCTTTCAACTAAAATAAACATGAATGATAGAAAGAAAACTCTATATGAAAATTTAAGAACGTCACATTTAAATAATGAAGAAAAAAAATCTTTGATGCAAATATGTCAACACTACGCTGATATTTTTCATTTACCAGGAGATATATTAACTTCTACAAAAACATTGAAACATAAAATTATAACTTCAACTGAATTACCAGTCAATGCAAAACAATATCGTTATCCAAAAATACACGAAACAGAAGTAAATACGCAAATAAATAAAATGCTAAATGATAAAATAATTGAAAATTCATATTCACCATATAATAGTCCAGTATGGATAGTACCGAAAAAATTAGATGCATCAGGTAGAAGAAAGTGGAGATTAGTTATCGATTATCGAAAATTAAATGAAATTACTATTGGAGATAGTTATCCCATACCAAATATCGATCATATTTTAGATCAATTGGGAAATTCAATATATTTTACGACACTCGATTTAGCATCGGGATTTTATCAAATAGAAATGGAAGAAGATTATAAAGAGAAAACTGCTTTTAGTACACCTTCAGGTCATTATCAATTTAACAGAATGCCACAAGGGTTGCGTAATTCTCCCTCTACTTTTGCCAGATTAATGAATATAGTATTATCAGGTCTACAAGGATCACATTGTTTTTGTTATTTAGATGATATCGTTGTATATGGATCAACATTACAAGACCATAATAATAAATTGAAAAAGGTATTTGAACAATTAAGACAGCATAATTTAAAATTACAGCCAGATAAGTGTGAATTTTTACATAAAGAAATAACATATTTAGGTCACATAATTACTGACCAAGGAGTAAAACCAGATCCAAAAAAGGTAGATGTTATAACAAGTTTAAAAGCACCTAAGACCGCGAAAGGAATAAAAAGTTTCCTAGGATTTATTGGTTATTATCGTAGATTTATAAAAGATTTTTCAAAAATAGCCAAACCATTAACCTTATTATTACACAAAAATATTGCTTTTAAATGGGATAAACCTCAAGAAAATGCTTTCAATAAACTGAAAGAAATCATAACTAATGAACCATTACTATGTTATCCTAATTTTAATAAACCTTTTATATTAACTACAGATTGCTCTAATGAAGCATTAGGTTCAGTATTATCGCAAGGAGAAATTGGAAAAGATAAACCAATCGCATATTATTCTAGAACGCTTACTAAAAGTGAAATCAATTATTCTACAACAGAAAAAGAATTGTTAGCAATCATTGATTCGTGTAAACATTTTCGACCTTATTTATTCGGAGCTGATAAAATATACTTCGTAACGGATCATAAACCATTAATATATTTAAAAAATTGTACAGATCCTTCAGGCAGGTTAGCAAGATGGCAGAATTTATTACTAGATTACAACTTTGAAATAAAATATAAGAAAGGCAAGGAAAATACGAATGCCGACTTTTTAAGTAGAATACCTACAGAAACTGCTAATGCATTACAAGAAATAAGCGAAACAGATTCAGACATTGAAATGAATGAAAGTGACAATAAATTAAATATTGATGAATTAACCTTCGAAAACTTTAAAATATTTCATCAACAAAATATACGGGTTCCGAAAACAAATAAAGTCAAGATCCCGTTAGAAAAAATTAAAAATTTTGTTTTACCTTATTCTACTGATCAATCTGATAGAAACCAATTTTCAGAATATGTGAATGAAAAATTTCCAAATATACCAAAAAATAACAAAATGTCAGAAATAACTGTTAAGAAACTTGAAAATCAAACATTGTACGTAACCTACATAAAAGAATTTATAGATGAATCAGCTACATATGAAAATTTATTCAAGAGTCTATTCAATTTAAGATTATTATTATTGCATAATTATAAAGATGATGTTAGTAAAATAAATTTTATAATAACAGATATCCCTATAATGAATACAATAATTAAACCTGATACTTTTGATAGTTTACTATATTTTCTCTTCAAAGATATGAAATATGAAATTTTAGAAAATAATCGAATTTTAATAACTGATAAAGAATTAATAAAACAAATTTTATATGACAATCATGATACACCGTTAGCAGGACATCAAGGATTCGAAAGAACTTATTATAAATTGAAAGAAAATTTTTATTGGGAAAATATGAAACAAGAAATTCGTGATTATATTAAAAATTGTAAAATATGTCAAATGTCTAAAACAGACTTCAGAATAAATAAAAGCCCAATGCAAATAACTACGACCTCTTCTAAATTTTGTGAACAAATAGCATTAGATATTGTTGGACCTTTAACAATTACGGAAAATGGTAATCGATTTATTTTAACCATACAAGATGATTTAACAAAATATATACAAGCATATGCTATGGAGACGCATGACGCAGAAAATACGTCTATTCATTTATTAAAATTTTGCACACAATTCGGATTTCCTGAAAATATTTTATCTGATCAAGGAGTTGAATTTACATCGAGAACATTAAAAGAATTAAATAAATTAATGAATATTAATCATAAATTAACTTCACCATATCATCCACAAACAAATGGAAGTCTAGAAAGAACACATCTTACTTTAAAAGATTATTTCAAGTGTTACGTTAATAAAGACCAAAATAATTGGGACGAATTTTTAAATTTAGCAATTTATTCTTATAATACTAATATTCATAAAAGTACACAGAAAACTCCATATGAATTAGTATTTGGTCAACAACCGAGAATTCCAAATATAATGATGAAACCTGTACAAAAACCAAATTATTCAAACTTAGCAAACGATATTACAAGAAAATTAAAGATAATACGCGAATCAGCTAGAGAAAATCAAATCAAATCAAAAGAAAAATCGAAAGAATATTATGACAAAAATCATTGTAGAACTTATAAATTTAATGAGAATGATAAAGTTTTATTATATGATAGTCAACAAAGAATGACGAATAAAAGACTATCAAGAAATTATAAAGGACCATATAAAATAATTCAAATACATAATAATCAAACTGCTACTATTGAAATAGGTAGAAATAAGTTGAAAACATATCATTTCAATCAATTAAAACCTTATAATGATATTTCAGACAAAGGTCAAGAAAATGAAGAAAATGAAAATATCGATGACCTTACAATTAATGATCCTTCTCTTGACGATCCTGGAGATGATGTTATATCACCCAAACCTGGTCCAAGCAACAGATAATATAGAATATGAGATAACGCATATAAATAAGTCATCAGGAATATTATTTCAACATTTAGGTAAAACCCAAATATCAAATGAAAAGCATACGCTACTGACATATATAAATCTTACGTTCATTGACTATAGAATTGAGATAATACAAAAGTACTATATGATATCGGATAATATATGCAATTTAGCACATTCTCAACATATTACGAATGACTGCATTAACCAACTTCGATATATCAATACTAAACTAGCAAACATAAAGAAAGCATTCAATATAATCGCTCATAGAATAAACACTGTTCGAACTCGTTATAGACGCGGAATAATAAATGGAATTTCTTACGCATTTAAATGGTTATTTGGCATTCCAGATTCAGATGATGCAGAATTTTATACTGATTCTATAAACGAATTAATTAATAATCAGAAACAAACTGAAACATTAATGCAGCAACAAATTTCTATAATTTCTGAAACTATTTCAAATTTTAATAATTCAATGTCAAGAATGAATGAAAATATAATGACTTTAAATAAAAATTTGAAAATATTCAATAAATTACAAAATGAAATTAAAGAGGTGAAAACTATTTTTGAAACAGAAATTCAATTATCTAATCATTTAATCCTTCTTATCGAAATGACCGATGAATTAAATAATTTACTAGATAATTACGTCAATGACATTTCACTTATTTCAAATGGAATTGTGAATTATAATATTTTACCTCCGGAAATATTATATCATGAATTACAAAAGATTATAATAAAATATTCATTACCGATTCCTGTGACTATTGAAAATATATTTTTCTATTATAAAATAATTAAGTTAAAATCATTTATAAGTAATGAATTATTAGTAATAGCATTTGATATACCAGTAGTAACTAAACATAATTATGATTTATACCAAATGTATTCACTCCCAGTACCTCATAAAGAAGACCAAACATTATTTTCATACATTGAACCAACTAAACCTTATTTAATTATGTCTTCAGAAAAACAATATTATTTTACATTAGATGATTTGAATAATTGTTATGAAATAATACCAACAAATTGGTTATGTGAGAAATTATTAACTATGAAAAAGATAAACAATGATGATAAAAATTGTGAAATAACTTTATTCAATAATGTGAATATTAATCAAAATATTCCTAAATCATGCAAAATTAAGAATTTTATAGCAAATCTTGAAATGTGGCACAAACTTAGAAATAATCAATGGATTTATAGTATTTCAACACCAACACAATTGTCTATTATATGTGAAGATAAATCACCAAAAATAGAAGTTATAAAAAATATTGGTATATTTGAAATAAAAGAGAAATGTAAAGCATTTACTTTAAATGTTGCTTTAGAAGTTGAAACAAATGTTTCGTCACAAAAGTTATATTATCAAATTCCATTAACTGATATTAATGAGGATGATTGTTGTAAAAAATTGAAAAAGAATATTACACTTGATGGAATTGAATTAGAACCATTGAAACTATCTAATTTAGATTTAAATGAATTAAAATATGCACAGAGTAAATTGACTCAATTTGATGAACAATTAAAAGCACAATTGAATAAACCATTTATTATAAAAAAGTCATATTGGTTTACAACTATTTTATCAATAATAACTGGAATTGTAATAATTGTACTTATTTATAACTTCTTGAAATGGATTGGAATTATTAATTTATTGAGAAAAATATGTTGTTTCTCAAGAGAATCAGAAAAAATGAAATGTTTACCTTGTTTTAATATTTATAATCAATGTAATACAAAATCAACACATAAAGTAGAACCATTTCGTGTAACTTATACAAGTAATTTACCAATTCAAAATGAGGAAACAATTGTACATTCAGATGATGAATCCTCAACCCTTTCAATAAGGAAGAATAAAAAACTAAGTAAAGCTAAAATACAAAGTGCCTAAAAATAAAAAAATTGCATTATATAACTTTAATATTAATTATCAGGAATACTGATGTATTATGAACATTGTTCAATTTTTGTTTAATTAAGAAATGACAAAAATTTTATATAACCCCCGAGATGTTGTAACACTTTAGAACAATGGACCCTTTGTTTAAATATAAGAATGCTTAGGTCAGCATCACAAAATGTTATATAAACAGCGGCATCTCCCCCGCAAGTTCAGTTCTTCTCATGTTCTCAAGCAAAAGCACAGTTCATTCTCTATTTCCAAAACGAACGCATGGTTCATCTTTGTTTACCATAATATTATAAGTCTACGTTAATCATTGTATATCTACGTATATTGCGAATAAGTGTATTGGAAGTATAATCATTAATAAAGTTATTCAATATATCTCTACGATTATTATTACACAAATAAATAATAAAAGTGCCAAAGCCATAAGTGCTATAAAGTGAATAAAGCCCAAAGTGCTATAAAGTGAATAAAGCCATAAGTGCTAAAGTGCCTCAAGTAAGGTTTACCAAGTCTACGTGTAAGAGTTTATGGAGCTATCTCAATAAAAGCTACCCTGGTGTCAGAAGTCCTGATAGGATATAATTGGAGTGATAGGATAGAACTGGAGTAATTAGAGCAGTGTCCCTAATTTGAAGGTTCCACCCTGTATGTTGTACTCTGAGCAGTGTCCCAGAGGCATACAACAATATATATATATATATATATATATATATATATATATATATATATATATATATATATATATATATATATATATATATATTATATTTATATATATATATATATAATATATATATATATATATATATATATATATATATATATATATATATATATATATATATATATATATATATATGTATGTATATATATATACTCTGTCATATGTAGCTTTGGCCAGGGTGGCACCTATGTAATACATGTGAACCTGAGCAAACAATACATGTTTGCGCTCTTGATTTAATCTCTTATGTGATATTGCACTTTTTCAGGTATTTGGTACTAACATCTGCTATTAGCCGATGTTTCGATATTCGACATCGAATGAATGCAATCATTATTAAATAGATATCGCTGTGTAGTACACGATTACTCATTCTTTCAAAACTGAGTATAATTAGTTTAGAAAAATAGTTATATCTCGCTTACATTTTTATCTTATATAGTTGCCACTGCATAATAGTTGTGTATCGTTAGTTTCGGGAAACCATAGAATTTGAATATTTTGTGTGCTGGTCTAACGACTTCATTTCCTAGTCTTTCCTCAATCCTTCCCGAAAATCCTCTTTTCATAGAGAGAAGATATACCAGAATCAGGGAATCTACAGTTTGGAGTAAGTTAGTTTTTATTTGGGACAATATCACTTATTTTATTTTAATTTTCTAATTTTGCATACAGTCCACTGTTCTTTCGTGTACAGGCATTTATTCATACCAAGTTGCCGAAACATTTTGGTCCGATCGAACCGGATTTGAATCATTTTTCAGTTCTTTCAATTTTCAATTAATTTATTTTAGTTGGTACCTATACCTGAATTCGTAGCAAAATAAATTAATTTCGTTTCATTTCAAATTCATCTTGTTAATTCTGCATAGAAATCGAATCAGATAAGGGACATAGTTTTTGCTCATTTAGAGATAAGACTCAGAGTTAAACGTTTTTGTAGGCGATATTAGGTTTCATAGGTCTGTTCACTATCAATTATAGAATCGAAAATGTCGAAGGCGCAAGAGGAAAAGAACAAATACTTGAACAAATTAAAGCTACTCGAGTCAAGAAAACAGATGTTGTTTCGGAGAATTCAAAAAATGTTTGATTATATTAAAGACTTAAATCAGCCAAAGATTGCGTCATATTTCAAAATTTCTTTTAATTCACTTGAGAGTACGAAGACTGAAATTACAGAAGTAGTTGATGAAATAAATTTGCTTAATTTAGAAATTATTCAGAATTTGAACCAAATTATAGCGTGATCGAGTCAGTTGTGGATTTATATTGTCATATTGTAGAAACACACAAAACCTTGACTGAAAAAGAGAATTTGAATCAATCGACGGATGCAACATTCTCTGTAATTACTCAACCAAAACTTCCTAAAATTGGTTGAGTCGAATTTTCAGGAGATCCCAGAACATGGCCCATTTTTTATCAAAATTTTAAAACATGCGTTCATGATAATAGTAAACTAGATGATGCCTCCAAAATACATTACTTAATAAGTAAACTGAATGGTAGAGCATTGAATTTGTGTTCAGGTATAACGCCCACAGCCGCCAATTACAAAACCATATGGAATATATTAGTAGAAACATCTCAAGATGAACGTTTACTAGCGAATACTTATCTTAAATCTATATTAGACTTCAAACCGCTCAATTTTGAATCATCCAATAATTTGAGTTTCTTTTTGGAGAAGTTTGTCGTGTCTGTCAGTGCCTTTAAGGAACTTAAATTGAAAGATTTGTCTGATTTTCTCTTAGTCTCTTTGGCTTTATCTAAAATAGATGTGAACACTAGGAAATCCTTCGAAGCAAGTTTGAACGGATCTGAAATGCCATCATATGTTGACTTCATATCGTTCATTAGACAACAAGTTGAAGTTTTGAGTAGAACTTTTAATAATCCTAGTTCCCAAGTGAATGCGTCTAATGCTGGTACTTCAAGGCAACCTTATAGGTCAAAATCAACAATTTCATACTCGACTTCAACGGAATTGAATAAAGTATATTTTCCTTGTCCTATGTGTCCAAAAACGTTTCATGCTTTGAATAAATGTGAGAAGTTTTTAAGAATGTCGCCAATTAATAGATATAAATTAGTAAAGGAAAAGTTGCTTTGTTTAAATTGTTTGAGCTCCAAACATAAAATATTAGCCTGCAAATCTTCGAAATCATGTAATCTTTGTCGAGTTAGACATCATTCATTATTACATTTCAATCAACTTGATAGCTCATATTCTAAAGTGAACAGAAGTCCTGAAACCGAGGACGAAAATAGTTCCATCCCGACTTTGAACAATTTTGGTTTTACTGGTAGTCTTCAAGCAAATAGGCTTACTACCTTATTACCTACGGCGCAAATAAAAGTTAATCTCTTGGATGGAAATACTGTAAACTTACGTGTGTTACTAGATAGTGGTAGTCAAGATAATTTCTTATCATATGAATGTTGTAGAAAGTTGAATTTATGCGTGGAAAAGGTTGATCTTGTTGTTAAAGGTATAGGTGATAGTAGTAAACCTATTAAAGGTATAGTTAGAAATTTGGAAATTTCTTCGAGATTAAATTCCGAAATCAAATTCCAAATTCATGCTTTTGTCTTGGGGAAATTAACTTCTGCTTTGCCAACGTGTGAAGTTTTCATAAAAAATTTAATATTTATAAAGAAAATCGATTTAGCTGACCCACAATTTTATAAAAGTCAGGAAATCGATGGAATTTTAGGAGCAAATATTTTATCGTCAATTTTGATTGGAAATAAACTTGAAGATGAATCGAATCGAATAACGGCAATAAACTCACATTTTGGTAACCTCATAATTGGAAAAGCTGAAAAATCTTTATAGAGTACAGGTGAATCTCAGTCGTTTTGTTCCGTTCTTAATGAACCACGTTTGGAAAAACTAGTTCAGAGATTTTTCGAATAAGAAGCTGTTCCAGATGGTAACTATATTGATCCTGAAAATATTCAATGTGAAAATCATTTTAAAGCGAGTTATTTCAGGGATACTGCAGGTAGATTCACAGTATCCTTACCATTTAAAATAGATTCTTCAAATCTAGTCAATTCTTTTGTATCAGCTTTGAAGCGCTTTGAATTTTTAGAAAAAAGGCTCAACTCAAATACGGATTTCAAGCAACAATATAGTGATGTGATCAGAGATTATTTAAGATAGAAGCATATGAGAAAAGTTAAATCTGTAGATAAATATTATAGCGAGAAATAAATTTCATACCTCATCATGCTGTGTATAAAATAGATAGCTCCACGCCAATGCGGATTGTTTTTGATGCTAGTGCAAGAACCTCATCTTCGCTTTCATTGAATGATTGTTTACACACGGGATCTAAACAACAAATTGATATATTGGAAATGTTTCTCAATTTTCGATTATTTCATATAGCTTTCGTAGCTGATATAATGTCAAATGTATCGACAAATTAATATTTCGGAGAAAGATAAAGCTTTTCAACGGATTTTTTGGAGATATAATTCAAATGAGAATATCGACATATATGAGATTACTACAGTTGCCTTCGGTGTTAAGTCGTCTCCATTTTTGGCAATACGTGAACTTCGGCAATTAGCTATGGATGAAGCACAAAATTATCCGGCTTCAAAAGTTTTATTGAAAAACATGTATGTTGACGATTTAGTGACAAGTTTATGTGGTTTGAAAGATGCAAAAAATATATATACAGGCATAGTAGGTATTCTGAAATCTGAGGGTTTCAATATAAAGAAATGGCACACAAATTCGGGAAGTCTTTTAGCTCTCATTCCAGAAGAACAACGATCAACACAATTTTTAGAGTTTGATGATAATAATATCAGAAAGGTTTTAGGACTGCACTGGCAGTCAAATATAGATATTCTCGCTTTCAATGTGAAACTATCCAATTCAGATATTATTTCGAAAAGATCTGTTTTGTCAGAAATTAGTAGAATTTTTGATCCTCTTGGGATTTTAGGACCAGTTATGACGACTGCGAAATTGTTTATTCGAAAATTGTGGTCCATAAAACTAGACTGGGATTCCCATTTACCTGAGTCTTTGTCTGTTAAATGGATTCAATTCAAAAATGAATTACCTTTGTTAACAAAGATCTCAATACCTCGTTGGCTTGGGGCTACGGAAAAGTCTAACATAATTCTCATAGGTTTCTCCGACGCCTCTCAGCAGGCCTATGGAGCTGTAGTTTATGCGCATGTAGTATCAGACAATCAAGCTCACATTAGTTTAGTTTGCGCCAAATCAAAAATCGCTCCGCTTAAGGCCGTTCAAACGATTCCACGATTAGAATTATGTGCTGCACTCCTGTTGTCAAATATTATGAAATACGTTTTGACGATATATCAAGAACGCTGTAGGATAGAAAAGGTTGTGTGCTGTACTGATTCTCAAATTGTATTGGGGTGGATTACGGAATCACCTCATAAATGGAAAACTTTTATAGCTAATCGAGTAACTAAAATCCAAAAAAATATGCCGAAATGTAGTTGGTTTTTTATTTCAGGTGGAAATAATATTGCTGATCAAATATCGCGAGGTTCCACCCCATCTCAATTCATGTCAAATTGTAGTTCATGGTTGAACGGACCAGCGTGGTTGAAGCAACCATTTCAGGATTGGCCCTTACAGTCCTGGAAGAATTTAACATTACCTGAAAACCTACCCGAGAAACAAATAATAACATTACTAAAAATTGCGCATCAGGAAACTGATTATATTCTTGATAGTTTCATCAAAAGATTTTCCTCCTCTTCTAAATTGTTGAATAGTATTGTTTACATTTTATGCTGCATTAAATTGTTACCTCAATCTATAGATATAACCCCTCAGGATTTGAGTATTGCTGAAAAGTTTATAATTAAAACAGTTCAAAAAATTTATTTTAGACAACTTTTCATTTCTTTGAAAAGGAATTTAGATATTCCTCATGCATTCGGAAAACTTAGTCCATTTTTTGATGACGACAATATAATACGTGTCGGTGGTCGTTTGATTAATGCATCCTAAATGGATTATGACTTTTGTCATCCAATACTTCTTCCTAAGAGTAATCATTTTGTCAATATATTAAAAGACCATTTTCATAAGAAACATTTTGTCACTAAATTAAATCGCAAGCAGTTGTTAAATAATATAGTCCAGTCATATTGGCGTCGCTGGAAAAATGAATATCTTCACCAATTGCAAGTACGCTCGAAATGGAATACTGATGTAAACCCTGTAAAAACAGGAACTGTTGTTTTAGTTATTAATGAAAACACTCCCCGCTCTAAATGGCCTTTAGGGATAGTTACCGGAATATATCCGGGTGGAGATAATGTAGTTAGAATTGTGGATGTAAAGTCGGGATTGTATAGACGACCCGTAGTAAAATTGTGTCCTCTTCCTACGCAGTAATACTTAGTGAACAGGCGATAGATCAGTTTAATCTTCAACTAAACTGAATTGATTTTCAAATTATTGTAAATATTAGGTCATTAAGTTACTCATATAAATATGTATATGCTTTATCTGTTTCTTTTGTAACTTCCATTAAATTTTGTTTCATTTTATTAATTGGTAAAAACATTCTGTTTCCCCAATGTACGGGGAGAATGTTTGCGCCCTTGATTTAATCTCTTATGTGATATTGCACTTTTTCAGGTATTAGGTACTAACATCTGCTATTAGCCGATGTTGCGATATTCGACATCGAATGAATACAATCATTATTAAATCGATATCGCTGTGTAGTACACGATTACTCATTCTTTCAAAACTGAGTATAATTAGTTTAGAAAAATAGTTATATCTCGCTTACATTTTTATCATATATAGTTGCCACCGCATAATAGTTGTGTATCGTTAGTTTCGGGAAACCATAGAATTTGTAGATTTTGTGTGCTGGTCTAACGACTTCATTTCCTAGTCTTTCCTCAATCCTTCTCGAAAATCCTCTTTTCATAGAAAGAAGATATACCAGAATCAGGTAATCTACAGTTCGGGGTAAGTTAGTTTTTATTTGGGATAATATCACTTATTTTATTTTAATTTTCTAATTTTGCATACAGTCCACTGTTCTTCCGTGTACAGGCATTTATTCATACCAAGTTGCCGAAACAATACATTTTTGTTGATCGCCAACAAATGTAAAGTAAGCAGAAGGCGTTTTACACCTCTTGAAAATGAGACCTTCATCTTTATCAATTGTGAAAACCTGAGGGGTTGTACCATATTTTGAAAATGATGCTAGCACTATGCATTAGACAGACTCTAAGGCCTTACAATTAATAGCTGAGAAATTAGTTGGAATTTTATACGTAGTCATATCAGTAGTGTTATGCTCAAGCTCAAACACTATTCTTGTTTTAGCATCTACTTTTTGTAACTAAATATTGAATATTACAAAATCCCATGAAACCGTATCAAACTTCAAAACGTTAAGTGCAGCATGGTTTTCTGAGAATATATCCAGTGAGTTCATTTAATCCTTATGAGAATGTTTTTGTAGAGGTTGAGCTATGTAAATTTCTTTAAAATAGGTTGTGCCTAAAAAACGCTTGTTTTGATTCCTACTAGCGAGTGCATCGTATGCGTATGGTATTCGATAATTCATTGTCCTCGATTAGACCATAGAAATAGCTTTTAGTAAACTGAACGGTTCGTTTTTCAACCTTCTTTATTCGGAGGTTTATACTCCTCACTCTTTAAAGACTCTCTTAAAGGACTTGCTACAAGATCCACGACAATGTTGAACGTAAGTTCGTCTCAGCAGAGTCAGCACTCTAATGTATGATATATAAACGAATACATGGAACAATGACAATTCGAGGTTTATTGGACTAGAACTATAGCAATGACCTGTGAATTCCGAAAATCACTGTCGCAATACTTCCTGTACAATGAACTCGACTAATACGTGAATTTACATGCATATTCCATTACTACAATTTTTAAAATATAAAGGTACAACCCCTCAGGTTTTGGATATTGATGAAGAATCAACAAAAATGTATTGTTTGCTCAGCTTCACACGCTTTACATAGGTGCTACATCTTCCTGGCCAAAGCTTGATATGACAGAGTTGCCTTTGTTAAAGTTTGTGCTAATTGCTTGTGTGAATTACATCATACATGAAAGTGCTCATCGCCAATCACTTGCAAAATATTGCAGTATCCTCATCAAGCAACAGTTCATTGAAACTTCCGTAAATCGGATGCTTCCCAAAGAGCCCCTTCCATGACAATCCCTTCGGGTTCAACAGGGCCAGTCGAGAAGGATTCGATAACCACTACGGCGGTCAATACAATGGATATAAAATTACCTCATTCAGGTTTCAATGACACACTCACACTGCAATACAGCAAATCAAATTTCACGAAAAAATAATCTACCTTCCTGCTTTCTACTGCAGAAGTTGATATCGTAGATTTTCGACGAAACTTTCAGAGGGTTTGTCTTTATCTGTGATATAAAACAAATGTACTATCTGATACTAGTACGCTCAGAATATTTCAAAGATTTCTCTGAAGCTTCTCAAGAAATGAAGAGATGAACGAGTTCACCCTTAATAGTGTTTGTTTTGGATTTTTTTTGCTCCATATCTGGCCTTGAGAACTCTACAAGAGTTGGCTCTTTTAGAGAAAAAATATTTACCCTGCAGTCTACGGTACTACTGAAATCTGTATAGGTATACGATTACTGCGCAGGATCTTTCGATGCGGCACGTCAGCTACAGGCAGAGTTAATTGCTCTACTCAAAAGAGGAGGCGAAAATAGGTAAGCAACTATTGCTCTATTGTTGCTTCTACTCCAACAGCAGACACACAAATGATGCCCATTTTTGACACAGACGGTCCTAGATTTATCAAACTTTTAAGTCTACAGTGGGGTCCCTCTCTAGATGTTGTCCTACTCCTTCTCTGAAATTAATTACACATGAACTAACCGTTATACCTTTCACAAATGGCAAAGAATTTCGATCCTCTAGGTTATTGTCACCTGTTATTCTTCTTAGCAGGCATATTAAGCCAAAATTATGGCTTTCATAATGTGATTGGGATACTCTAGTCATTGGAGATATTTGGGATGCATGAAATCGATTTAGGTCAGAATTATCTGAATTATTCAGCGGTGAGAAATATATCAGTCTATTACGTGTAAATTCTCCGCTTAACCGCCGCCACTGAATTGAAATACCATGATTCACGCTATTAAATGCACTTTACTAGACTCTTAGTCTTTCACCTCTCAATAATAGACTCGTCCAGTCGCGAATGACTTGCGTACGAACAGAATAACGATATAGTGTCGGATTGCACGTAAAACATCTTCCCTTTTCGCAAAATCCTGTTGAGGAAGCAACATCCGTCACTTCGTTATGTTTCAAATTATGTTCAATAAGTATTGAGCGAATAATCAGTAAATAGAAATTATTAATTATCTGTGGCGTCTGATTGACGTCACTTTAGCTGGAGCTAGAAAACACGTTGGCTGGAGCTAAAAAACACTTTGGCTGGAGCTAGAAAACAATGTGGCTGGAGCTAGAAAACACTTTGGCTGGAACCATAAAAAAACTTTAACTGGACCTACGATATAACCTTAGCTAGAACCACAAAGCAATCATGGACGAAAACTTCCAAGCGTGAGGACAAGAATAGGCAATCAACTGAGAATACAATCCACCTAAATGATGATAAGTAAAACGTCGACAGAAGATTATAAAATGATAAGTCTCCTTTGTAAATGAAAAGAAAGAAGTAAATCCTTTCATTTCATATGTTGTTATTATTCCTGAAAACTTACAAGAACCTATATATATATATATAACCTCACTCAGCTAGCTCGGGCATATAAAAAGGGAGAGTGGTTACATAATTGGCGCCTAACGTGGGGTCTAATCTTTTTCACTTTAACTTTTCTGTTCTGGTTGGTTCTCAGTGATAATAACTTGTGCATGAGTTTGTGATCAGTGAATTGTATTCGTTAACCAAATTTCTTGATTAACCTTTTCTTTTTCTAAATTTTGAATTATCCCTATTTATATTTGTTTTTGCTTAAATTTACTTAGACTTCTTTTTCTACAAGTTCTAGTTCTTGAATTATTGTTGCTGTTTGATTTCACCTACATAGTTTAGTCAGATATTTTGAATACCTATCGTTAAAATTTATCTTTGTCGTATAACTTTTCTTTTGACTTTAATGCTCTGATTATTTCAATATGTCGTTGAACTCTAACTTCCTTATAGCTCATGAACTAACTTATGAAGTATCAATTCGGTTAGAAAATAAGGTTAGTGAAACTGTGGATAGAAATCGCAAAATGTTAAGGGGAGCTCTCTCACAAGAAGGGGCTAACCGAAGTTTCATTGCTTTAGTTAATATCTTATACATTCATTCCTAAATTTAATTATTCCTTATGTTTTACCTTATAACGCTTTTTTAGTTACTGTTTTCGTTTTTTTGGTGTACAAACTATCAGGTTTATTTTTGTTGGCAATGACGTAGATATATAATTACCTCGTCTCTTTAATTATCTTGTATCTTTTTCTTGCTCGACTTGCCTTCGTATCTTAGTATCTTTCAGTCGAGGCAAGAATGTTTGGCTCAACGAGAGACTTGTGTATATCTGGTTGCCTATCGCCTTTCTGAAGTTCATAGTGCTATGCAATTCTTAGTAAAATCAGTGTGTAGCTGTCAATTTAATTCAGAAGTTTTTGAAATTTGTGGATCTTTGATAGATTCAGTTTTTAATTTTGAAATCGTACGATTTTGTTTTTCCAGTAAGCTAAGGGGATGAATGGTGGTGAATGAGGAGGAGAGTGGGTGAATGTTGATGAATGGTGGTGAGTGTGGAATAAATGAGGTGGCTGCTTGGAATTACTTCATTCTTTTTCAGTTCTTTTTGTTTCTTTTCCCGATGCAATGATGTACACCAAAAAATTTTTTTTATATCGTTTACTTTAGTTTTTGTTTAGTGTACAACAATTTATCCCAAATTTTACTGGCAACTATCTGATATACATATATATCGTATCTTTACCTTATCTTCATTTTGTATATTCATTAAGTACATAATATGTCTTATCTTTACCTTATCTTTATCTTGTACTATTTCGTACCTATATGCGAAATAGGTTTCTGAGTTTACTTATATTTTTTTGTATTTATGGTTGCCTATTAATTGACTGAAGTTTATTCACGCTATGCAGTATCTAATTATAAATGTGCGTAGCTGCTAATTTACTTTGGAATTTATAGAATCATGAATCTTTTGAAGATTCAGTTTTTTTTTTGGTACTGTACACTAAACTTCATTTTTTTTTATCTTTGTAAGTAAACCTCTTGCTGGCGCCCTCTTATCTATATCGTTTCCTTTAGTTTTTTTGTTTATTAATTGATGTGTAAAAGAAATGAAAGTAGGATAATATCTGAACAAAAGCATCTAACGATTTCATGATCAGAAGTTCAACATTTTCTTTAAAATTTGTCTAACAACTGATAGTAACTCATAAATGAACTGATTAACTGATTTGACTACTTTTGATAAACTTTATATGAATATACCTTTTGTCTCTTAATTTAGTTGTTGAAATATACTGACATATTTATCTTACCTTAAATTTACCTGTATGTCAATACGAATTTTTAGCATGTTTATGAAAAAAATAAAAAAATAATGTAACCACTCTCCCTTTTTATATGCCTGAGCTAGCTGAGTGAGGTTATATATATATATATATATATATATATATATATATATATATATATATATATATATATATATATATATATATATATATATATATATATATATATATATAGGTTCTGGTAAGTTTTCAGGAATAATAACAAGATATAAAAGAAAAGAAGGAATTTACTCCTTTCTTTTCATTTACAAAGGAGACTTATCTTATCATTTTATTATCTTCTGTCGACGTTTGACTAATCATCATTTAGGTGGATTGTATTCTCAGTTGATTGCCTATTCTAGTCCCCACGCTTGGAAGTTTTCGTCCATGGTTGCTTTGTGGTTCTAGCTAAGGTTATATTGTAGCTCCGGTTAAAGTTTCTTTATGGTTCCAGCCAAAGTGTTTTTTAGCGCCAGCCACAGTGTTTTCTAGCTCCAGCCAAAGTGTTTTCTAGCTCCAGCCAAAGTGTTTTCTAGCTCCAGCCAAAGTGACGTCAATCAGACGCCAAAGATAATTAATAATTTCTATTTACTGATTATACGCTCAATACTTATTGACTATAATTTGAAACTTAACGAAGTGAGGGATGTTGCTTCCTCAACAGGTATTTGCGAAAAGGGAAGATGTTTTACGTGCAATCCGACACTATATCGTTATTCTGTTCGTACGCAAGTTATTCGCGACTGGACGAGTCTATTATTAGGATGTGAAAGAGAAAGAGTCTAGAAAAGTAGCATTTATCGTGAATCACGGTATTTCAATCAATAATTCAGTGGCGGCGGTTAAGCGGAGAATTAACACGTTACAAGTCGACGAACATGAAGATAATTCGATATGCACTGCCATTATGGCTCAGCAAACGGAAAGACAGATATATGCTTCAAGGGTTTTTGCACTTCTATGTTTTTCCAAACGGATTAAAAAAGGGTCAGCATTGTCCAACGAAACGTGAGAAAATGCTTTCAATTGCGAAATCCCAAATGAAGCAAAATCTGTTATAACAGGTATATATATTTAAGGTCTAGTACGAAAACATCGAACACTTTTAGGGCGACATCGATTAAAAACAATGCGAAGAGAGAATATCGAGAAGGTCTGTAGCAATATATATGAGTCTTGGTTGTAAGTTTTCATTACGAGTCTGCTGTATTACAAGGTCCGTGAACCTATGATGTTTTGGAAACAAAATGAGATGTTGAAACTTCGAAGTGTTCAGACAGAGTGGTATTATTTTTACAAACCATAAAGATATCAGAAAACCATTCTCTTTGAACGTGTTTAGCTATGGCCTGGAAGGCAAAGTAAATTTCCTGTTGTGTCCAGCTTAAACCTTTGATTCAGTTTTTATTGCAATAAAACAGAAGACGTAACAGAGGATACGCTGAACTTTTCTCAAAGATGAGAATCTTATGAGCTAAGTCGATATGGAGGAATTTGAAAAGGAAATTTGCAATGCCACTTGTGGCCTTGGAGAAACGTCTCTGCGAAACGTCTTTACTTAACCGGATAGATGCCTATTCAGGCTAATTTCCCTTTCCAGAAGAAAAGTAGGGCTTTGCCACCATGAACCGTTTTCTAAGAGTTGTAGGGAAAATATTCTTGAATATTGAACAAAAAAATTAATTAGTTCATAACAATCGAACGATAAATGACATTACTTAACTGACAGAAAAAATAACAGGGTTCAAATACCCTCCATATAACTATGAGGGAAAAATTTATTCAACATATAAGACACATTCATTAGACCTTTGACCTTTCCGTAATCACAGTAGCGATATTTCGATAGATATAAAAAATAATTATTATTACTTCCTCATTAAAATGTTATTTTCCAAGCTTCTCATCAATAACTCGGTATAAGTAATTCATAAATATTCGAAGCGGTACATTATGTGAATTGATCTAATTGACGGACTGATTACGATGCAAAAAACTTGTCGGCGCACGTTGGAAGTCACTCATTAGGTATATCTAGTGCAATGAACTGGAATATCTTTATTTCATTGTCATTCTAACATTCGTAGATGACTGACTGAGTTACATTTAATTAATATAATCAGAGACATTTGAGTAATAATTGTTGAAAATAATTCATTAGTTTGTGTGAAGTGAGTGAAATAATTCTGCAAACCAAATAAACTTCAAGAATAAGTTCTCCTTATTACAAACGGAGTTCAAGTGTTTATCAAGTGAGTACATATTATTTTTTAATAGATTCAGAATTCGAAATTGTATATACTAGATAATTTTTGGTGGATTTAATCGATTATTTTCTTCTGATAAATTCAGACATGACCAACAATTTTCAAATATTCGTGTTTTTTTTTTTAGTGTAGTATTCTTTCATTCATACACATTATTATTTGAAGAAAGTCATACTAAAAATATTTCTTTTACGCAGATTTCACTAATACGAACCACCGAATTCCATATAATTCGTACAGCTCAACAATTTATAGTTCCATCAAGTGAGTACATATCTTTGAATACATTTAGAATTGGAAATTGTATATATAGCGAGAGCGAGACAGTCGTCTATCAGGGACACTATTGCCAGACGTAATAAATAATCTTCAATCTAATTAGCTGACCCAATTTTGAACAGAAATGAAATATAGTATTTATCACGTCTGACAACCTAAAGATAATTTTTGGTGGATTTAATCGATTATTTTCTTCTGAGAAATTGATTTTAGATAGTTTGTGTAATTCATAAATTATTGAAGCTATCAGTGCTGAGATTCATTGTTACGCTAGCTCCCAAACTCGTAACACTTATAGATAATTAAGTGTAGATACTTCCTCAAGTATTCATTCAACTATTAATATTGTATAGCGAAGGTAAATAATTTATTTTTTTTTTGTAGTTGAGTGTAATTTTGTACATCACAAAGTCGTAAAACAAAGTAACATTTTTCAAGTATCTTATTCTAAATAATTTTTGTATTTATTTTTATTAAATTAGATAATTTAGGTACACGAAAATCTAGCATGATATATACGTAAGAAAATCTATTTCAAGTTCATAGGTATAAAATTAAATTATATTATTATAAGCATTATACATATACTCACTGGAAATAGCTTTTCTATACTAGTATAACAATATGCTATTTCTGTGTACATATTCAACAAAAGTTAACTGATGTTTTTTTTTTTAGTGTAGTATTCTTTCATTCACCCACATTATTCTGTGAAGAAATTCAGACTATAAATATATTCTTTTTCACAGATTTCACTAATCATTCGACAACCACCAAAATCCACCTATTTCAGTCAGCTTTACAATTTAAAGTAAGTATGTTTTTTTAATGTTTTGCTTAATATTTCGGCTCATATACAGGGTGTTCCCTTTCTAAGTGAAATGAGCAATACAAAGTGTACTTTTTTTTCACATATTCAGGGATGAAATTTTGTTCACAATTTTTGAAAATGTAGGAAATAGTGTTGCCCGATGTAATAAATAATCTTTAATCTAATAAGCTGGCTCAATTTTCAACAAAAATGAGATATATCATTTATCACGTCTGACAACCTAAAGATAATTTTACGATGGATTCATCTATTCAAATCGATTATTTCCTTCTGAGAAATTCAGACTTAGGCAATAATTTTTTTAATATTCATGTTGTTTTTATATCAGTGTTAAAATTCATAATTATTCACTATGTTATGAGCAGGATACTTTTAATTGAACTTTATTCAAGTTTTTAACATCATATAAATCAATATACGGTAAATAGCAATTCTGCTTCATTGTAAGTTACAATTTCCGAACAGAGTACAACACCAGTTCAACGACCTGACCTTTTCACACTAATAACTCAACACTAATAACTCAAGTTATTCCGAGCTATTACTGCGGTGGTTCAGTACTAACTCCCAAAGTCGTAACACTTATAGATAATTAAGTGTAGATACTACCTCAAGTATTCATTCAACTATTAGTATTGTATACTGAAGGTAAAAAATTTATTTTTTCTTGTAGTTGAGTGTAATTTTGTATGTCATAAAGTCGTAAAACAAAGTGACGTTTTTCCAGCATCATATTCTGAATAATTTTTTTTGTATTTATTTTACTAAACGAGATAATTTAAGTACAAGAAAAAAACTAGCATGTTATACACGTAAAAAATTATATTATTATAAACATTATAGATACTCACTGGAAATAGATTTTATATAATAGTATAATAAAATACTATCTCTGTGTACATATTCAACAAAAGTTAATTGATGTTTTTTTTGTTTTGCAGCAAAACTTCATCAACCATGAGTATAATGAAGATTTCTGATGATGCCGTCAAAACTTTTGGAGCAAGTTTGAAATTAATAAGAACTGTGGAAGAAGTTGGTAGATGGTTGAAGTATATAAATAAATGGAATCACTAAATATACAGGGGGTAAGAATTTTTCTCATTCTCAAAACAGTTTCCACACACTTGAAGCAAATCTATCAATCCTCAAGACCTACAGAGAAAATATCAAGCACATACGTCAGTCAAATTTCAAAGAGGGTTCTGGTTTGGGTAGGCAATCCAAACGTTTAATTTGGAGGGATGTTGATTCAGCTTTTAAAAGTAGAATGCGTACCGGGGTGATTATCAATAATACAATCAAAGATCCCGAAGAGTTCCTCAGTAAAACTTTCAGAATTTTCAATAATAAAATGAAATCAGCTCTACAAAATTCAATTTTAAAAGTTAACGTAATTTTAAGTTGTAATTACATCAAACCTGATGCTAGAGAGGAAAGTATCAAAACATTTTGCACTGAAAGTTCTGTTGTTGATCTCTCAGATGGATTGAAAGAATTGTATAACACTAAATTTCGAGCTGTCATTCTTAAGAAAATGGACGAGTTTCAGGTGCGTGACAGTGGGTGAGCTCTCTTACAGATTCTTAACCTCAAAGTTAATATAAATGAATACAGACCAATAACAATAGGTAATTCTACGTATGTTGACCTACCTATGTTTATTCAAAATAAAAAAGCGGTAGTGAATGTTGAGAATAATGACTCTCATTGTTTTCTTTGGGCTGTCATGTCATGTTTAAGGCCTGCTGAGAAGAATATTGATAGAACTTCTTCATACCCATCACCTAGCTCTATTTTGAAATATGAGGGCATAACTTTTCCAATAACTCTAGACCAAATTCCTAAGTTTGAAAAACTCAATGATTTATCAATTGATGTGTACGCGATTGAGAAGAAAACAGTGGTTCCAATACTTTTGAGCAAAAATAAAGATAAAAAGCGTATACATTTATTGATGGTTAAAACTGAAAAGAGTTATAGTGATTTCATGATGCAAACTGACAATTTTGAAGAAAAATTTGTTTATCATTTTACTTGGATAAAAAGCATGTCGCGTCTGCTGAGATCTCAGAATTCTAGAATGACTCATAAACATTATTTTTGTGATATATGCCTTAATCATTTTGCAACTGAAAATTCATTGGAAAAACATAAAACTTATTGTGATGGTATAAACAAATGCAAAGTATCATGCCCGCCAGAGGGTGATGATTATATAGAGTTTAAAAATTTTTCAAATAAAGAAAAGGTTCCATTCATAGTTTACGCTGATATTGAATGTCTTTTGGTTGAATCGGAGGAGAAAATATCTGAAAAAACTCAGATTTATCAAAAACTATAGCTTATTATCTTATTAACTTACACTATAGCTTATTATCTGCATTGCAGTTTTGATGATTCCATTTCCTATTACAAGTCATATACAAAAAAAGATTGTCAGTCTTGGTTCATGAAAGAGCTCACCCAACTGGCTGAGGATATGGAACCATGTTTTCTTCATAACGTTCCTATGAATAAACTGTCGAAAGAAGAATGGAGTTCATTTTACAAGGCTGAAAAGTGTGATATCTGTGAGAAGTCATTTACTCCTACAGATATCAGTGTTAAAGATCACTGTCATCTCACAGGACGTTATCGGGGTCCTGCACATCAAGACTGTAATTTGAATTACAAAAACAGACAAAATGTGCCATGTGTCCTGCATAATCTCAGCGGATATGACTCTCACTTCATCATAAAAAATCTGGTGTCAGATATCGATGGTAGAGTTGATGTTCTACCGATCAATAAAGATCGATACATAGGTTTTACGAAACATCTAGCAGATTCATTCATTTCCTTCAGATTTATGGACTCATTTAGATTTATGTCAACAAGTATAGAGAAATTAGCCTCTTCTTTGAAACCTGAACAGAAAAAAATTGTTAGAAAGCATTATCAAGATGATGATCAGTTTCAGTTGTTGAATAGAAAAGGGGTTTTTCCGTATGACTACATGAATTCATGGAACAGACTTGACGACACCGCACTGCCATCGAAAGAAGAATTTTACAATAAACTGACCGATTCAAACATTTCAGACGAAGACTATAACCATGCTTTGAAAGTATGGGACTCTTTTGACTTGAAAACTATGAGTGAATACAGTGATCTTTACCTTAAAACTGATGTTTTGTTACTAGCAGACGTTTTTGAAAACTTTAGACACGATTGTATGAATCCGGCTCATTATTATTCCCTACCTGGTTACACATGGGATGCAATGTTGAAATGTACATGTCAAAAATTAAAATTGTTGAAGGATATCAACCAGATTATGATTATCGAGAGAGGGTTGCGAGGGGGTATATCTCAATGTTGTAACCGGTACGGAAAGGCTAATAATAAATATATGGGTGAACAATATAATCCTAACGAACCAGAGTCCTACTTGATGTATTTCGACGTCGTGAACTTATACGGGGCTGCTATGTAGAACTATCTACATTATGATAATTTTCAATGGACAGACGAATATCCAACAGACCCATCCTTGATTCCTGATAACTCGGACGTGGGATATTTTTATGAAGTTGATTTAGACTACCCTCTAGATTTACACGAATCACATAAAGATCTCCCATTCTGTCCCGAGAAAATGATACCCCCTTTATCCAAAAATAAACAAGAAAAATTACTTACAACTCTGTATCCAAAAAATAACTATGTGGTCCATTATAGATATCTAAAAAAATGTGTGGCAGCTGGTTTTAAAATAAGAAAAATTCATAGAGTACTGCGTTTCAGTCAAAAAGCATGGTTGAAACAATATATAGATCTAAATTCAAAATTACGGGCTGAAAGTAAGAATGAATTCGAGAAAAATATGTATAAATTAATGAATAACGCGGTATTTGGCAAAACTTTAGAGAATTTAGACGATATTGTTATAATTGAACTCAAGAAAACTCAGATACTATTCAACAAACCTATATACGTTGGTTTTTCGATTTCAGATATTTCAAAAACTTACCTTTACGATTTTCATTAAAATTTTATCGAAACAAAATTCAATGATGACAACATCAAGCTTCTTTATACAGACACTGACAGTTTGATACACCATTTCAAACATCAGAACATCTACGAGATCATGAGAGAAGTGTACCTAGGCCAGTTCTAGACCACTTCAACTTTTCAAGTCCGAAATGTCATTTCTGCGCATGCGCGACCAACTGTAAATATAGGTATGAGAATACGTATGGGGGCCCAGAGAACTGAAATTTTTTATGAGGGATTCTTCATGGGGGTACCGGGGCTCCAGGAGTCTTCATGTAGGCCCCAGGAGTCTTCATGTGGGTTCAGGAGATATTATATGATATATATAGGAATGGGGGCCCTCGGGTGTCTTCCTGGGGGCACCGGAGGCCCCAGGGTTCTTCATGGGGGCCCCAGGAGTCTTCATGTGTGTTCAGTAGATTATATGATATATAGGACCGTAGGGGAACAGAAATTTTTTGGTATATAAGAGACCGTCTTCGTAGATTTGGATATCAAATTACATAGTTATTTTCAAATATGAAACTAATAGACAACAACTCTGTGTTAAATATTAATTTTTCATTCGAATTCTATGAGACCAGAACGATATAAATTGAAGTCGATGTATCGCATAAAATATCACATCAGCAAATTCTCATTAGAATAATCATAAATACTTGAAATTGTCTGGAGGTCATCGAAAGAAAAGCGGCACGTGTAGAACTGGGTCGAACGAAGGAATGAGAATTTTGCTGATGCATCGTTCATATTAGTTCAGGGATGTACAAAACGAATGAAATTTCAAATGTTAGATATATATATATTTATTACGTATTTTTTCATGAAAATTATATTAGGTGTACATCGCTGTACTAATATGAATGTTGAATCAGCAAATTCTCTTCAAAATGTTTATAAATACTTGAACTATTTCTATGAAGGTTCAGTCTTACGATAGTTTCTAACTAGTAACACACACAGCGATAATTAAGTGTTAGATACTTGTTCAATTATTCCTTCAATTGTTAATATTTTATACCGAAGGTAAGGAATTAATTTTTCTGTGTACATATTAGAACAAAAGTTGAGTGATATTTTTTGTTTTGTATCAGCACCTAGTCAACCATGAGTTTAATGAAGATTTCTGATGATGCTGTCAAAACTTTTGGAGCAAGTTTAAAATTAATTAGAAATGTGGAAGAGGTTGGTAGATGGCTGAATCATATAAATAAAATAATATTGGGAATTACTAGATATACAAGAGGTAAGAATTTTCCTCGTTCTCTAACAAGCTTCCACAAACTCGAGACCAATTTATCAATTCTCAAGACTTATCATGAAAATATTAAGCATATACATCAATCTATTCTCAAAAAGGGTTCTGGTTTGGGGGGTCATTCGTAACGTTTAATTTGGAGGGACGTAGATTCGGCTTTCAAGAATAGAATGCGAACAGGAGTGATTATTAATAATTCAATCAAAGATCCCGAAGAGTTCCTCAGTAGAACTTTCAGAATTTTTAATAATAAAATAAAATCTGCTCTTCTAAATTCGATTTTAAAAGTTAATTTAATTTTAAGCTGTAATTATATCAAACCAGATACAAGGGAGGAAAGTATTAAAACATTTGCTACTGAAAGTTCTGTTGTTGATCTCTCCGATAACTTGAAAGAATTATATAATACTAAATTTCGAGCTGTCATTCTTAGGAAAATGGATGAGTTTCAGGAGCGTGACAGTGGGTGGGCTCTTTAACAAATTCTCAACCTAAAAATCAATATAAATGAATACAGGCCGATAACAATAGGTAATTCTACATATGTAGAGCTACCTATGTTCATTAAAAATAAATAAGCTGTCGTGAATGTTAAGAATAATGACTCCCATTGTTTCCTTTGGGCAGTCATGTCATTTTTAAGACCTGCTCGAGAGCATATTGATAGGACTTCTTCATACCCACTACCTAGCTCTATTTTGAAATATGAGGGTATATCTTTCCCAATAACTCTAGACCAACTTCCTAAGTTCGAAAAACTCAACGATTCAGCAATTAACGTGTACGCGATTGGGAAGAAAACAGTGGTTCCGATATTTTTGAGCAAAAATGAAGATAAGGAGCGTATACATTTATTAATGTTAAAAACGGAAAAAAATTACAGTGATTTCATGATGCAAACTGACAATTTTGAAGAAAAAACAGTTTATCATTTTACTTGGATTAAAAGCATGTCACGTCTACTTTCATCTCAAAATTCAAGAAAAAGTCATAGACATTATTTTTGTGATATATGTCTCAATCATTTTCAAACTGAAAATTCATTAGAAAATCATAAAAATTATTGTGATGGTCTAAACGAATGTAAAGTATCGTGTCCTCCGGAGGGAGTTGATTTTATAGAGTTTAAAAATTTTTTGAATAAGGAAAGGGCCCCATTTATAGTTTACGCTGATATTGAATGTCTTTTGGTTGAATCAGAGGTGAAAATCTCTGAAAAAACTGGGATTTATCAAAAACACATTCCTTACAGTATAGCTTATTATCTACATTGTAGTTTCGATGACTCAATCTCCTATTATAAGTCATATACAGGGCAATATTGTCAGTCTTGGTTCATGAAAGAGCTTTCTCAACTGGCTGAAGATATGGAACCCTGTTTTCTTCATAACGTCCCTATCAATAAACTTTCGAAAGAAGAATGGAGTTCATTTTACAAGTCTGAAAAGTGTCATATCTGTGAAAACCCATTTAATCCTACAGATATCAGAGTTAAAGATCACTGTCATTTCACAGGGCGTTATCGGGGTCCCGCACATCAAGACTGTAATTTGAATTACAAAAACAGACAGAATGTAGCTGTGGTCCTACATAACCTCAGTGGATATGATTCACACTTCATAATAAAAAATCTTGTGTCAGATATCGATGGTAGAGTTGATGTTCTACCGATCAATAAAGATCGATACATAGGTTTTACGAAACATCTAGCAGATTCATTCATTTCCTTCAGATTTATAGACTCATTTAGATTTATGTCAACAAGTATAGAGAAATTAGCGTCTTTTTTTTAAACCTGAACAGAAAAAAATTGTTAGGAAGCATTATCAAGATGACGAACAGTTTCAGTTATTGATCAGAAAAGGGGTTTTTCCGTATGACTACATGAATTCATGGGACAGACTTGACGACACATCACTTCCATCAAAAGAACAATTCTACAATCAACTGATTGACACAAACATTTCAGACGAAGACTATAAACATGCTTTGAAAGTATGGGACTCTTTTAACTTGAGAAATATGCGTGAATACAGTGATCTTTACCTCAAAACTGATGTTTTGCTACTAGCAGACGTTTTTGAAAACTTCAGACAAGATTGTATGAACACCTATTCACTCGATCCTGCTCATTATTATTCCCTACCTGGTTACACATGGGATGCAATGTTGAAATATACAAACCAAAAATTAAAATTGTTGAAGGATATCAACCAAGTCATGTTTATCGAGAAAGGGTTGCGAGGGGGGATATCTCAATGTTGTAACCGGTAAGGAAAGGCTAATAATAAGTATATGGGAGAACAATATAATCCTAACGAACCAGAGTCCTATTTGATGTATTTCGATGTCGTGAACTTTTACAGAGCTGCCAGGCAGAACTGTCTACCGTATGATAATTTTGAATGGACAGACGAATATCCAACAGACTCATCCTTGATTCCTGACAACTCAGATGTGGGATATTTCTATGAAGTTGATTTAGACTACCCCCTAGATTTACACGAATCTCATAAAGATCTCCCATTCTGTCCCGAGAAAATGATACCCCCTCTATCAAAAAATAAACAGGAAAAATTACTGACAACTTTATACCCAAAAAATAACTATGTGATCCATTATAGATATTTGAAAATATGTTTGGAAGCTGGTTTGAAAATAAGGAACATTCACAGAGTACTGCGTTTCAATCAAAAAGCATGGTTGAAACCATATATAGATCTAAATTCAAAATTACGAGCTGAACGTAAGAATGAATTCGAAAAAAATATGTATAAATTAATGAATAACGCGGTATTTGGCAAAACTTTATAGAATATTAGAAAATATAAAATCATCAAAATTGTTAATAGTTGGGAGGGTAGGTATGGTGCTAAAAATTTGATAGCTCTACCAATCTTCCACAGTTCTGTTATCATAGACGACATTGTTATAATAGAACTCAATAAAACTCAAATAGTATTCAATAAACCTATATACGTTGGTTTTTCGATTTTAGATATTTCAAAAACTTATCCTTACGATTTTCATTACAATTTTGTTAAATCAAAATTAAATGACAGCAACATCAAGCTTCTTTATACGGACACTGACAGTTTAATCTACCATTTCAAACATCAAAACATCTACAACATCATGAGGGAAAATGTGTCAAAATTTGACACATCTGACTATGGTGATAATAATGTTTTCGGTATTCCCCCGAGGAACAAGAAGGTTATTGGACTGATGAAGGATGAAAATGAGGGCAAAATCATGGTGAAATTCATTGGATTGAGGTCTAAGATGTACACCTTTAGATTACTCAATCAGAGTGAAAAAAGACTGCTAAAGGTGTAACAAAATCTTCACTTTCAACGATCACATTCGAAGACTACAGACGTGCTTTGTTCAACAACGAAATCCTCACAAGACAGCAAAATTCCATAGAATCAGACGAGCATATAGTAACATCGAAGAAAACATCAAAAATAGCATGATCAGCCAACGACGACAAAAGGATTATATCTACTTATACAACCGACACTGTACCATATGGGTATCAATATCTTAGATCTGAATGATCTTGAATTTTTGTGTTAAAAATTATTTATCTAATTATTTATTTATATTTATATACAAAAGGTTTATATTTTTTTATACTCTACATTTGTAAATAAAACTCTATATTCAACTGAATGTTATATTCTCCTACGAAATTGAACATTTCTCTTTCTACATCATTTAAAACTCTATTTTTATTAAAGTACATACATTCTAAGATTCCATAACTATCAATTGTTGGATTTATATTACAGAAGGCATGAATTACATCCTCAATAGAGTTATTGCTATTTCAAGTAATTTCTTTAACAATTAGTACAAATTTACGATAATAAAAAAGAAAATTGAAATTTTGTAACATCTCAATTCTTTTGCTTAAAATATCATTCAACTTGATAAGTTCGGATACATCAGATGCTGTGAAATTTAAATAATTTTCCCATTTAGCTACTGAGAACACTTTTTCTACTTCATCGAAAAACACTTCAGCTCCACTATTATTTTCTCCTACACCATTATTCTCAATTAATTTCGCGAACGATTTCCATTCATATTCATCAAAGGCCACATGCCACATGCCAACTTCATTACAGCTAACTCTCACAGCATAGATCTAATAAGGTCGCAGCGCATCGGTCACCATCCAAACCTACCAATACCAATACCAACTCTCACAGCAGGACTGAAGTCTCGAGCTGGACTCAAACCATTTTCAACTAGAAATACTCCAGCGTTAAAGCCACAATTTAAAATAAAATTTTTTCATTTTTTGATGCCTCATCGTAGACACCCAAAATTCTATCCAATTCTTCGTCGATAAAACCGCTGTCTTGGGACATCTTGACGCTTCAAACTTCAATACTCAACTGAACTTATAGTTTGTTTTTGACAGATATCCAAGAATCATGTGACTTTGGCATTCCTAACCAATGAACAAACACTTTATTTCCTTTTCTGCGCAAGACATTTTCCACCAAGTAAACGTCAGAGTATTTAGCTTTCTGTAATTCCTCTTCGTAAAAACCACCACTAATGGGATGTCCTTCGGTATCGAGTAGGTGAGTAACTGGGTTGGTTATCTGAACTTTAGCGATTTTGAACAGCTCAGTAGTCCAGTTAGGTGTATATCCTTTTGAAAACACATGCTTGGCCTTACTGATTCGTACCATATCGCCAACATTCAATTTATTACTTCCAGCAATCTTTATGTGAGAATATACTGTACTCAGTAAGAGTTTTTCATTTTTCTTAGTGACGTCACGTGGTTTCATTCCAATAGTTCTATTTTTAGAATCATTATATTTGTCAACGTGAGTCTCAAGGACATCTATCCACTTGTAAGTTCCATTCAATGAAAAATATCTAAACAATTTATCCTTGAGAGTGCGTATAACTCGTTCAACAATGGCAGCTTTCTTGATGCTATACGTATTATTGTGATTAATATTATATTTTTTCATTAAATTCTGAAATTTTGTATTGAAAAATTCTTTTCCTTGATCCGACTGTAGGTTCTTAGGCCTCCTACCACTTTTCTCGAGTATATCCGAAAACGCACGAGTGACTTCTTCACCGGTCTTCGTTTTCAATACCCTAGCCCACACAAACTTTGAGAAACAATCAATGACTACAAAAATAAATTTGTTTCCTTCATTTTCGCGAGCATACATGTCCATCTGTCCCAAATCACATTGCCACAAGTCATCTAATCCCTTAATGATTGTACGCCTTCGTACGAAATTTCTTCGTGCAGATTTATGTAGTTCTTTGACTACTTGATTTTTTTCTCGTGAATGTTGCATCATTGGTCTGAGGGGGTTGATGTTTTATTAACATGAATTCAATCAATAGGCTTCTTATATTCTTGTGATCGTATGATATTTGTTGTTGATGATGATTAATTATTATTTTCAATATTATCACTCAGCTTCTTTAATTCATTTCCAAGATTTGTAAGTTTATCATCAATAACATTTATCCTACCTCGCATATTCAATTCATGAGTTTCCGAAATTTTCATCAGTTTATTTTCGAGTTGTTTCATATCAGATTTCACCTCATTCGTTTTACGATCTACGTACTCTCTGGTAGCTCCATCCGTGTCACTTGTTGGTATTTTAACGTTACAGAGTTTATGATCACCAAAATCAAAGTCAACTTGCGCATTTGTGGGGAATCCTTCGATTCTCATACGTTTCACGTGAGACGTACGAGACGAACGACCAAACTTATCAATCGACATGATTAGATTGAATAGTTTTTCACTCTACTTTAGTATATAACATTAGCTTCACGAAGCTCCTCGATAATCGACTCGATTTCATTGTCATTAGAGGAATTTCCAGCAAGCTTAGAAGCGTATAATAAACGGAGTCGATCTACGATCTCATTCACATCATCCCAGTAGACATACTCCATAGGTTTGTCGTTATACGTCATCAATCCTTTTCCACTCGACTGCGAAGGAAACAATCGCTTGATAATATATCTATATTTATCACTCTTACTACTTCTGACCGGTCTTGTGGGGTCAAATCCCCTTTTATGTACATTTGTTATTTCCAAAATTCTCCTATAATTTTCTGTATCTTCATCGGTATATTCTTGAGGATCTTCCATGAAAATGAGCTCATAAAGACCCAGAGTACCGACAAATTCCCGACCTTCAATAATAATGTTACCGCTTTTTTTATCGAAATCAATTACACGGTTACCCAGGGTCCACTTCGATATCTCTGGGTCGTATTTTGATCCGAAAGTAGGATCAATGTGTGTAGACTGATTCCAAGCCTGATTGATATATTTACGTACTGGTTCTGGATATTGTGAAAAGTATTCATTCAACTGCTCGGAATTTTTCAACTCGTCAAATAGTAGTTGTGATTTTTCGGGATTTTCTCCTACTAATATAGATTTATCTTCGTCGTCGTCAGCATCAAAGGATTTCTCAATTTTAGATTCAGCTACTATATCTGCAGGTAGAAATCTAGGAGTAGAAACTATCTTCGAACGTTTCAGTTTAAACGGTGAACTTCCTTCGCTAGGTTTATTGATTGTTATTGAAGGAGGAGGAGGATGATATTTCAACGGAGCCGATTGGAACGGAACCGATTGGAACGGAGCCGATTGGAACGGAGCCGATTGAAACGGAGTCGTTCGGGGACCCAATCGTTGGGATCCTACGGGAGTCGATTGGAACGGAGTCGTTGGGGAAAACACTCGTTGGGATCCACTCGATAACGGTGTCGATGGAAATCGTAATCGTTGTAACGCATACTTGTTGAACAACGGGATAATTTTCAACCCAGTCGTTGGGTGTTGAATAGTTGCACGTTGGAGTATTGAAGCCACTTGCTTATCCTCTATTCGTTCAAGACGTTCAGTTATTGGAGAAAATATTCGTTGAATCGTTTTATCCTCCTCAGATGGTCTCATCTTGAAGGAAGCATATTTTTTCCTTACATCTCTAACAAGCTGTTGAATCTTAAGTTTACGTTGGTGCTCCTTAGGCAAGTTCTTGGGAGTCATGATGCTGAAAGTCAACTGAACACTAATCTATTTTGATTTTACTTTTATAAATTTATCAAAGCCCATTCGATAACGTCCTTTGTTCAAGTTGAAATCCTTGACTATAACTATAAACCCATATTTATCAGCGTTCCAACACATAGAGCCCGAGGGTGTAATGGTGAAGCGTTTTTTTCAACTCTCAGGAGGGATTCCAGCACAGAAGTAGTGAAACCCTGTGCCAACGAGGTGAAGATCTACTATCAGAATGTTAGGGGTATGAACACTAAACTACTTGATTTTCGTGTCTCGGTGGTGACTTGTGACTATGACATTATAATTCTTACTGAAACATGGCTTTCAGATAGTGTGAAAACTAGTGAACTTGGCTTAGATAACTATCTTGTTTATCGTAGGGACCGTTCCCTTCTTACTAGCCATAAAAAGAGGGGTGGCAGTGTCTTGATAGCCGTATCTACTAAATTGTCATCTTATGAAATTATTCCTCATCCACTTTATGAAAGTGTTGAGCATATTTTTGTCTCAGTGGATTTCAGATCTGGCAGTGTTATATTTAGATTGGTATATTTATCTCAGGCATCTAATGACATTTACCAACAACACTGCGATTCTGTTGAATCAATTATGTCAGAATTTAATAGCTCTCATGTATATATTTTTGGTGACTATAACTTAAGTAGATTCGTAGGGACCAATGATGAACTGGGTGTGAGCGTTTTTCCACGCCTGGATCCTGGTCTTATTGTAGCTGAATCTTTTGGTTTTTTAAATTTATTTCAACGTAACGATATTAAGACAAATGGTTCCTTGCTTGATCTTCTTTTTTCTTTCAATTCTGATGTTGATGTCAATTTGGCAGACTTTGTGCTCCTACCACTTGACGTGCATGGTGGGCATCCGGCCTTTCAATTCAGTTTCCACTGTAACACTGTATCGGAGATGAAACCCACTGAAACTGTGTTAGATCTTAAGAATTGTAATTTTATTGCCGTTAATGATTATTTTCGTGACATCGACTGGGATGTTGAACTCGATGTTGATTCTATCGATAATTGTGTTCAGCACTTTTATGAAATTGTTTCAAGCGCTATTTTGAAATTTGTACCCAGTAAAATCATTTCATCGTCGGATTACCCTGCTTGGTTCACACCTAGTTTGAAATCTTTAATAACTGAGAAAAAAAAAGCACATAAAAATTACAAAATATCTGGTAGTGTTTCGGACTACCTTATCTTTTCGAATCTACGGTCTGAATGCAAACTAGAAACGCAGAGATGTTATGACGAATTTGTTAATAATGCAGAATCCGCAATAAAAAAGGACCCGAAACAGTTTTGGAACTTCATCAATAAAAGGAATAATCTTAATTCAATTCCATCTTCTATGTTTTTGGAACATAAGTCAGCTACTACAGTTCAGGAGGTCATTGATCTTTTTGCTGATCACTTTGCTTCGGTATTTAATAACCAACAACCTTCTGTTATTCCTAATTTTACACAGCATAATGCTGTGTTTCACGTGAATGGTTTTCTCACCAGTATTGATGAGGTAAGTCTCAAAATAAAAGGCCTCTCTCCCAAACGGTGCTGTGGACCTGATGGCCCACCTGCAGCATTTTTAGTGAATTGTTTGGATACGTTAGCGGCTCCTCTTTGTAGATTATTCAATTCCTCACTTCAGTCGGGCATCTTTCCTATCAAGTTATATAACACCAATTTTTAAATCAGGAAAAGTGAACGATGTGCGTAACTATCGCCCGATTAGTATTTTGTGTAATATTCCTAAGGTTTTTGAAAGCATTGTATTGGACAAAATTACCTTCAGTTTAGGACAAATTATTATTTCCCAACAGCACGGATTCATGAAAAAAAAATCTAGTCTAACCAATCTAGTCGAATATGTTCAGTTCATTTATAACGAATTTCAAAGAGGTAACCAGGTGGATGGTTGCTATACAGATATCTCTAAAGCCTTTGACCAAGTTAACCACACTATCTTAGACTCTGTTGTTGAGTCAGTAGGTTTTACGGGTAGTCTTTTGAAGTGGATAAGGAGCTATTACAAAAATAGATCCCAAGTTGTAAAAGTTAAAAATTTTAAATCTAAAACAATCCTGGTTACGTCAGGTATTCCGCAGGGTAGTCACCTCGGCCCTTTTTTGTTTTCACTTTTTGTTAATGATTTATCTCTAGTTGTTAAGCATTCTAAAGTTTTGTTATTCGCTGATGACTTGAAGATCTATAAGTCCATCTCCTCTGTTGCTGATGCTGCTGATCTTCAATCGGACGTGTTGGCTGTGGTGGAATGGCTTTCGGGTCTTCTGCTGAGTATGAACTTTCTGAAATGTAAATGTATTACCTTCCATCGAACCAGTAACCCAGTATTTTATCCATACTCGGTTGATGGTGCAAGTCTTGAGCGTGTTAATATCATTAGTGATCTTGGCATAAATTTGGATAGTCAACTTGAGTTCAAGGAACACTTCAGAATAATGACTAACCGTGCATTGAGAGTGTTGGGATTCATTCGTCGGAATTCAGCTGAATTCTCTGATGAGGCTACTGTGAAATTGCTTTATTTTGCTTTTTGTAGACCTATTGTTGAGTACGGGTCAATTGTTTGGTCACCTCATTACGAGGCTGATTCGCAATATATTGAACGAGTGCAGAATAAATTTTTGCTTTACATTTCCTTCAGGAGGTCAATTCCTCGAATCAATTTTTCCGTAACATTTATTCGCACTCAGTTGGGTATACAGCCTTTATCAGTAAGAAGAATTATATCTGATTTGGTGTTTCTCTTTAAGTGTCTGAATAATCTTCTTGACTCTAATGATTTACTTGGCCAAATTTGTCTTCACGTACCGTTCAGAAGAACTAGGAGTGACAACTTATTCGCGTACCCCGTCTGTCGTACTAACTATATGATTAATGCACCTATTAATAGAATGTTGGGTTATGGTAATCGCTATTTAAACGCTGACTTATGTTTTTGTACCTCACTAAAGCAGTTTCGCTGTGAGGTAAATGCTAGGTTAATCTAGACTTAAGATTTTAATTTTTTGTATTTTTTCATGTAAATGGGCTTTCCGTTGATAAATAAATAAATAAATAATTCCTTGAATTCATCATACGTCATATCTGGGCTAACATGTTCATCATAAACGTGACGTAGGTTAATATCATCCTGTTTGAAAAGGACTATTATGTTTCCGTTGTCACGTGTTAGATGTTTCTTCATAGAAACGTAGGTTTGTCATAGAAATGCTACGTCAATGGACTTATGTCGACCCATAGAATAATAATCCTTAATTTTATTCTGCTTGTCACCCATTATTTCATCGAAAATGAAGAATGAATGCTCTCGTGCTTCACAAGGGTCAATGATCTCATCACTTTCCTTGTATGGATAATATCCAATATCGGGTATACTCTTGAGAACTTGCTCCAATAAGCGATACTTGGGCTGATAGAGACTTTTCGAGAAAATATAAACGTTTTCAAATCCGTTCGGATTGAAAAGTAATGAGAGTAGAGCATTGGATTTTCCTGACCCACTAGGACCAACTATAAGAAATCTACAACTGTTTGGGAATAAATCACCATCTTTTAGCAATCTGATCCTCGAAAATATCTAAATTATCAATCGGTAGCTTAGTTGTTTGTTGTATGACAGACATCTTGATACTAGTGTAAATAAAAAACAATCTCTATATAAATATATATAATTATTTCAAAAACAATTCACTTTTGTGTTTCCTTAAATATTGATAAATAATACATTCACATCTACAAGATCCGAAGGATTGACATTTTGAGCAAGCTATTCCATCAACATAGTCTTCATCTAAGCCTCTCCCAATACATTTCAATGGACAACAATATATTTTCCCACCAATTTTATTCCAACGTCGTTCATCTTCTAAAATGTTGCGTTCAGTTTGTAGAGGTTTATCTAAGCAATATATGGTTAAACCGCACCCCGTACACTTTACATGATTATCGTAAAATATATATTTTTTAGGTAGAGAAGTTATTTTTACATTATAGAAACATCTGATTAAAACAAGAACGAACATAGATATAAGCAGATATGTTGATATGAATATATATTTCACTATTATTTCATAGAGTGACTCTTCAGACATCTTTACTCTGTTAATGTTCTACGTATACTGAATATTATTTGATGGAAGTGGTTATAAATAAATAAAACAATAACGCTTCACACATTTTTTATTGGGACACATCTTCTAGGTTTACATTTCAGTTTACTGAATCTATTTTTATTATGAAAAACATCGAACCAGGGATCCAAGGACATTCGTTTGAAGGAATCAAACATCTTCTTCTTAGCCTCATAAGCAGCAATTTTCTTCTTCAGTATTTTTATACTTTCTAAATGTAGATCTATAGCAGACATGTCTGTATGGTGTTCTATTTCGGTATGAAGTTCCAAACCCATTCAAACAAATCTTTGGAATTTGTCATACTGCACATGCGCTCCCCACTACCATGCTGCATGCACAGAGGTCGTTTCAATTGAAACTTTGGTGAGGTCCAACCATAATTTTCTACATTTATTATTAGAAGCGTCAGACCAATACAGTTTAATTTATTCAATAGAAAATCGTATTTTTGTTTTCCCTTCACATATACGATATCTACATTGGTAAGTAGTTTTTTGAGAAAAGCATCTATTTCTTCGTACAATATATTACCCTCAAATACCTCACACCATGATGATATCGTTCCAAGTATCTGATTTGTTTTTTATCTTCTAGGGTAAGTGTGGAATATCTTCTTGGAGGCTTGAATATGAAATGAGCGACTTGATTTCCATTATTTATAGCTAGCTCTTTCAGACAAAATTCTTCAGCAATGACGAATCCTTGGATATCTACCGTTACAACCTTCATCTTCAGAGTATGATCTTCAACTGATTAGAAAGATGTCACCTTCTTTACAGTTTCACTTAGGGGGAGATATTCGATGACGCAATCGTGTATTATTATACAGTATGCTCTTGTAGATGCTGGAAATCCATTTCTAGCGTGAATTTCCAATTTAACATCCACGGTAGAAGATTTTAAGCTTTCATCACGTCTAGAGCAGTCGATTACAAATATAGCCCGTGACTTGAATTGCGCATAATCCAGTAGAGCGGCCTTCTTCTCGTTCATATAACTTGATGAAAATTCCGAATAGTTATGATGAGCTTCAGTGAAATCGTTCCTTTCGAAATCTAAATTCAGGTTTGCTTGGGGTATATACTCACCGTTCAAAAGTAGTCTCACATCTGATACGTCAATGTTATCTAGATAATTTGGATCTTTAATATCATTGTCTTTTCTGTTTCTATGGAAGCAACAAATGACGTATCGCGGACATTCGATAATTGATCCAGTTTTCACGTTCCATACTTCCTAAGTGGAACCTTGTATAAGAACTGTTAGTTCATGCAACTCCCAACGTCTGAACGGGATTAAAACGGGTCTATCCGTTTTGATTGATTGAAGAAGTTCTAATTTGAGAGAATCTGATGGTTAAATATGTTCAACTCTTAATTCCATACTCTGAATAGTAATTTCTCCTTTGGTAGCTCCAACAGCTTCTCCCTCTGCAGGACTGACCAGGATTGAATTATTGTCATTGCGAGCTCGAACGAAAGGAATCAGCTGTTTTCCACAAATAGCCATTCGATAATCGTTGAATATATTCAGGAGATGACTCAGCGGTATTCGTAAATAAAAGCTTCCATCTTCTTTTTTAATAGCGCCGTTTGGATAATTCCATCCTGCAATAGCCAGTTTGCGAATTTCAGCTTTCTCATAACATAAAAATCCTCGTACAGTACTAACAAGTCCTGGATCTTTAACGGTATCTATCTCGCTTCCACACAGTTCGTAAGATATGGAATCGAAAAGGAAAGCACCTGCGTTATTCACCAATGAAACATCTCCTTCATCCGCAGTTTTAGTCAATTTTCCTCTGATAATGACAGCTGCATCGTTCATGAGAAGCCAAACATCCGGTCTATTGATACCAATCTCGATGGTGTCGTTATTGTCAAAGGATTTTATAAAAGGTAAATATGTCCGACTTTCAACTTTGACGATTGAATCGTCGTTGACAAGGGGGCGGTAAAGATCGAAAGCCTGGCCTGATAACATGACCTATAGATTGTAAAAATATTTTGTTTTCTAACGTCAGGTATGATCTGGATGACTGTTGAATGACTAATGGTTTCGGTACTCTTACTCTTGTATCTTTATACCTGGAGGAAAAAATCAAGACCATTTTTTAAGCTCCAATCTAACTATAATTTCTTCACCTCTAAAATTGACTAGTTCAAAATCCTAATCTCGAATATTCAAAGTTATATTATATATCTTTTTCTTCACTACAGGAAGGTATATTAAATTTCTAGGTGTTTCGTCTATCGCGTAACCTGGGTCTGAGTTCACCGAAAGTTCGTATATCGTATGTGAAGGTCTATCGTTGTAAAATGCTCCCTCGCTGATATTACTATCTATATGTATAGTTCTAACTTTAACTATTTTCACAGGTAAATCTGACTCATGAACCTTTCCAGCTTCTAAAATCTTCTCGGAGAATCCCAATAGACTTCCTAGGGAATTTTTCTTTGTAAAATCGATAGAGTATGACTTGTGAAATATCTCGCTTCTTAAAGTATTATTATTGGGTCTCAGGAAAAATATTTCTTTGGAAGTATCCCTCTTTTGTTCTTCTTCAGATAGTAAATGTTTTTTCAAATAATCTTCGATATCAGTTATCTCATATGTACCAGTAGGTATAGTTAGGCTTGCTTGCTCCTTGTCAAAATAGTAAAACTTTGTATTATCGTCTATATTCGGTATTGTATTATATGAATAGAATCCGATCAATGCAACCCCGGTTTGACAATTATTATCCAATTCGATTGGAGGAACGAAATCAATGGATAATGTTGAAGTGCGACTCTTCAGTGTGAATATCACAGACATGACTGATGAAAATAAAGCTAATAGTTGATATTTATAACATTTTATTCTGTAAAAATTCTAAACACAATTTTGCACAATTTTCCGTATTATAGGTCTGATATTGATCTCTATTATATAGTATTTTAACGTTCAAGTATTTCACCAACTCCTTCGGAGGCTTCAAATTTCCAAAACTATCAAAGTATTCTGCAACATTCCTTTTTCAGCGATTTTTTAGGTAAATTATCTCGCATAAATACGCCCCTGAAGTGAGGTATATTTTTAGCATAATTTTCAATCTCATAATCGTATAGAGCTCTATTGGGCAGCTTAGTTAATAGTTTTTTTTTTTCAAGTAAAGTCCATATCCTCGTTTCGATTTTCTCACGTAGAACCCTTTACCTATGGATTCCATAGCCTTGTTATGACGATGTTCCTCTTCCAACTTTTTAGTAGCATTCTTAGCGTCAACTACAGTTTTGACAACAGCGCTACCTCCATTCAACAACATTCCTAGAGCAGATAGGCCCGCGAATATCGGAACTAACGGTAGAAGACCCCCTGATTTTGATTCGAATGGAATAATGCGGGATACTCGTATGTTTCTACGACCGCCTGCTTTCTTGATAGCTAGCCTTGCTGCTTTAAGTGCCTTAATGGAAGACTTTTTCAGATTTCCTTTAGTACCTTCTTTTTTCAACATTTTGGCAACAGGGTCAACAACAGTCATTTTGAACGACTTTTTAAGTCCCATTCCGAGTTTACGTTTAGCTTTCATAATTCCAGTAACCATAAGAGCGTGAGATTTTTCCTTGAATTTAGCGTCCCTTGACTTAACTCGTTCCCAAGCTTTATCTTCGAGAATTTGATCGGCTTTATGTCTAACAGCTAGCTCTTTGCTTTTCGAGTATGCTATATCGTGTTCTTTACAAGCTTCGTCGAGTTTATTAATCCCTGGATCACCTCTACGAAGACGTTCTTCTAACTTGGTACCAGGTCCACAATATGAATAACCTGGTAAATGTAACTCAATGGGTAATTTATTTATTAGTGTGTTGACAAGTCCATCTCCTACGAAAGTTAACATGATAATGAATTGACGTCATATAATTCTAAGCATATATATATATATATATATATATATATATATATATATATATATATATATATATATATATATATATATATATATATATATATATATATATATATATATGAGGTCGAATAAAATAATTTATATAATATATATAAATTATTTTATTCAAAAATATGTAATAACTATTTAACGAGTTGAATGAATACTTTATACATCCCTGTACTAATATGAAAATTGCATATCATCGAATATTTATATATATATATATATATATATATATATATATATATATATATATATATATATATATATATATATATTTATATATATAAACCTACATTTGAAATTTGTGTACACATCCTGTATATTATATAAATTATTTTATTCAAAAATATGTAATAACTATTTAACGAGTTGAATGAATACTTTGTACATCCCTGTACTAATATGAATATTGTATATCAGCGAATCCCTCCGTTCGACGGCGTTCGACCTAGAGGGACATCGAGATGTGACTCTAGGTCAAACGGAACGGAATTCGCTGATGTGATGTTTCTGCCGACTTCAATTCTACGTTCGTCTGTCAGCTGATATTGACTCATTCTGTTTTCGTTCGAACGCGATTATATTTAATATATCAAAATGGAAATGAATATTTAAGAAAATAACTATTTTTTTTTAATAACTATGTTTGTAATCTGATATCCAAATCTACGAAGACGGTCTCCTATATACCACGAATTTAACTCCCCCTACAGTCCTATATATAATATAATCTACTGAACACACATGAAGACTCCTGGGGGCCCCCATGAAGAATCCTGGGACCCCCATGAAGAATCCTGGAGCCTCCGGTGGCCCTATGAAGACACCCGAGGGCCCCCATTCCTATATATATCATATAATATCTCCCGAACCCACATGAAGACTCCTGCGGCCTACATGAAGACTCCTGGGGGCCTACATGAAGACTCCTGGAGCCCCGGTACCCCCATGAAGAATCCCTCATAAAAAATTTCAGTTCTCTGGGCCCCCATACGTATTCTCATACCTATATTTACAGTTGGTCGCGCATGCGCAGAAATGATATTTCGGTACACTTCTCATGAGGGATAATGTGTCAAAATTCGATACGTCAGACTATGGTGAAAATAATGTTTTCGGTATTCCACCAAGAAACAAGAAGGTAATTGGACTAATGAAGGATGAAAATGAAGGCAGAATCATGGTGGAGTTCATTGGATTAAGGTCGAAGATGTACACCTTTAGATTACTCAATCAAAGTGAAAAAAAGACTGCTAAAGGTGTTACAAAATCTTCGCTCGCAACAATTACTTTCGACGATTACAGACGTGCTTTATTCAACCAAGAAATTCTCACCACTGAACAAAATTCCATCCAGCCAGTGAAACATAAAGTTACATTCAAGAAAACATCTAAAATAGCTTTATCAGCAAATGATGATAAAAGGGTTTTATCAACATACACCACCGACACAGTACCCTATGGATATCAAATATATATACACAATAGGTTCATATTTCTACACTTTACTTTTATATTAAATGTAAATTTAAATAATTTTCATATATCAGATTTTTATGTTTAACAAGTCTTTGATATGATTACTTCAAAATATTGAAGATTCATACGAGAAGATTCATCGATCATGAAGTTAGTAATATTCATTATTAATTTACATCAGAGAGAGAGAGAGAGAGAGAGTGAGAGGGAGAGAGAGAGAGAGAGGAAGAGAGAGCTTTATAAAAAAGAAATTTTTTCGACCTCATGTATATGGATTTGTATATAGCTATGTTAACAGAATGAAATCATTTCGCTTTATCTACATAATGCTTTGCATATATATCTATGTTGACGTAATAAAATGATAATAAACTATTTCGTTCTTTATTTCTCATATAGATCTGATATGATACAAAGGTTTTACTTACTTCGTTTTGAACGAAATCGCCGTAAAACAGGTACCGAACAAATTAAATTATAGATGAAGCACTTACCTAATGATTGATTTTTGAATATGTTCTGTATGTTTTTTCAGTAAATATTTTTAATGAACTAAACTTGAATATAAATAACTTTATCAATTCACATAAGTGTGAATTATAAAGAATTCAAACCGATGTATTGTTGGTTGTATGAATCAATGGTCATGTGAATATATGAACGTAATTCCCGATATGATATCTCAACTGATTCGTTAACGGACCCGTTGTAAACGGACCTGTTGTGAACGGACCTGTTAACGGACCCGTTGTGAATTGACCCGTTGGGGTCCTGGTTGAAAATGAGTTTGTTGGAAATCGTGGTCGTTGTAACGCATGCTTGTTGAACAACTTAGTCGTTGGTAAACAGATAATATTCTCTCTAATAACAATGAAATAAAGGTAATTGGATATCCAACCCTCCGAAGATGGCCGCCACGAGTCACCGAAGGAGCCCCAATTCCATTATATCAAATAATTTCAGTCCTCTGGGCCCCCATATGTATTTTAACATGCTAACTATTCAGGATATCAAAAAATTTACGAAGCAAAAATAATATCAATTATGCGAGACACTTTTAAATGATCAATGATCGCAATATTCGTCGATTGAAAAATGTATAAACCGAACTCAGATAAAATAACCCTAATTCGATGACATCATATTGGTTGTCTTTAGCCTGAAAATATAATTATTATAATTTGAAATTTTTAAAAGAGCAGTGAACACTATAGACTCCTACTATAATAGGTTCGATCTTCGAGCTGGATTTTTCAATTTGAAACTTTTTTTAAAGCTTGGTAGAGCAGTGAACATAGTGTTGAACTCCTAATATAGATATACTGGGTTCAATTCTACATTCAGTATGAATTTTTTTTTAAGCTTGATAGTGTTGGACTTCTGATATAGAGGTTCGATCCTCGCGTTGGATTTTTTAATTTGAAATTTTTTTTTTAACTTGGTAGAGCCATGGACTCCTAATATGACAGGTTCAATTCTACATGTGGATTTCTTCAGTATGAATTTTTTTTTATGTTTGATAGTGTTGGACTTCTGATATATAGGTTCGATCCTCGCGCTGGATTTTTCAATTTGAAATTTTTTTTTAATGCTTGATAGTGTTGGACTTCTGATATACTGGGTTCGATCCTTGCGCTGGATTCTTTAATTTGAAATTTTTTTCAAGCTTGGGGGTGTTGGACTTCTGATATATAGGTTCGATCCTCGCGTTTGGATTTTTTAATTTGAATTTTTAATTTTTTTTTTAACTTGGTAGAGTCATGGACTCCTTATATGACATGTTCAATTCTATATATGGATTTCTTCCGAATGATTTTTTTTGAAGCTTGATAATGTTGGACTGATATATAGGTTCGATCCTCGCGCTGGATTTTTTAATTTGAATTTTTTTTAAAGTGTTGGACTTCTGATATAGAGGTTCGATCCTCGCGTTGGATTTTTCAATTTGATTTTTTTTAACTTGATAGAGTCATGGACTCCTAATATAGAGGTTCAAACCCCGAGCTCGATTTCATCAATTTTGAATTTTTTTTTGAATCAACTTATATTCCTGAACTGTGATCTGTAAGTCAGCTAACGAAAAATGAAACATTAAAATTTGTATAAGTGTCTCAAGGGCCCCCATGAAGACTCCATATATTTCTATATATCGAACTCAGTCGTCTGAGCCTGCACGAAGACACCTGGAGGCCCCCATTTACAATTTCGGTCCTCTAGTCCCCCATGCTTATTCTCATAGCCTCGCGCATCCACCATCTTGGATTTAAAACATAGAACTGTCAAATGTCATTTTGAATCATAGATATCTTAGAGCATAGAACTGTCATACGTCATCCCATCTGTCATTCGTTACGGTCAAATGTCATCTTGAACCATAGATATCTCAGAGCATAGAACTGTCATACGTCAAACATTCAAATTTGAATGCTATTGGAACGCCCTCTGTTGGCGAGATTCTGAATGATGAGAATATAATGATCTGTCATCTTGGAACGCCATCTGGTGGTGAGGTTCCTAATGACGATAATACAGTGATCTGTGAGAACGTGATCTGTAAGAACGCCCTCTGGTGGCCAGGTTCTTAATTACGATAATACAGTGGTCTGCCATCTTGAAACGCCATCTGTTGGTCAAGTTCTAAATTACGATAATACCGTGGTCCGCCATCTTGAAATGCCATCTTGGAACGCCATCTCTGGGTCAAGTTCCAAATTACGATAATACCGTGGTCCGCCATCTTGAAACGCCATCTTGGAACGCCATCTGTTGGCCAGGTTCTGAATTACGGAATACCGTGGTCAGCCATCTTGGAAAATGGCCGCCATCCGCAAAATGGCCGACTTCCCGATCATAGCCACGCCCCGAAGTCGCGAATGCGCAGAACTGACATTTCGGACTTGTGAAGTTGAAGTGAGCTAGAACCGCTATAGCTGTACTACTACTGAAAGCATATACAAATCCAAGTGCTAGCTTTCATCGGTTTTCGAAGACAAACAAATATTTTGTAGATAGAGAAAATCATTTTGGAGAAAAGGAAACAGTGTGTTCTTTGCATTTCACAAAAGAAAATTACATTATTCCAGGTAATTAACTCCTATGAGTGAATTTCAGGTTAGTTTTCTTTATTAATAAATATCCAAGTTACTGCAGACGAAATGAGAGTTTTGAAGAAAAATGCCGTTCCTACATGCAATCATTCGAAAGTTTATGATAAAAAAAAAAACTTGAAAGCAGACCGAGCACGTCCAGAAAGAAGAATTAATCGAGACGTTGAATTTGATACTTGAGTGAGTACTCAAAATATCAAAAAATATCGTCCATCAAACCTTGCAGTATTTAACCCAGATGTTTTCACAGAAAGAGAACAAACTCAATTCGATGAAGAAAGTCTTTCAGCGAAAGTCTTAGTTATAGGATTGAAGGTGATATCACAAAGTGTTTCCATTTTCCATCGAGCCCAGCAGCACATGAACAAGTGCAGAATAAAATTTTTGCTCATTCTGTAAACTCAACATTAATTTCATTAGGTTTTTCTCTAAAGTTAGGAAGAGATAAACAAAAAGCAATAATAACTTTATAAGGAAATAAAAACTAACTTTTCACAGGTTGAAATAAAAATCTATTGAGTAAACGCGTTTTGACATAACATTGACTTCATTTCGTACTAAACTATGGTATTACAAAACAATCTATTTATACGAAAATTAAATATAACAGAGGGGTTTCTAGAGAAACTAAATAACAATAAGCAATTCATTCAGAGCTATTAGCAGGTACATAGAAAGATTGAGGAGAGGAGAAGGGTTTACTTTAATCTGGTCGTTAACTAAATTTCCGAAATTTTTATATTTATTGATGTATAGGGATTCCAAACAGTTGGTTTTATGGAGACTATTTTCAAATTGTAATATATTATAATTGTGATTAAAGGTATGGTTTTCTTGAATAAGATGGCAGGCATAATTAGAGTCAGTTTTCTGCCTAATACAGCTACGTTGGTGTTCGTGTATTCGAGTTTTGAAATTTCTAATTGTACGTCCTATATAGAATTTTTCACAATCGTTACAGTCGAGTTTATAAACACCAGTACGATCATCTCTACGAATTTTTGATTTGTTGTTTTTAATCAATTTTCCAATGCTATTATTGTTTTTTTATGAAATTTTGTTTCTAAAATAACAATTTCAGGTTTTCGGAAGGTTTGCCCGAGTATGTTTAACTGTTAAATACTCTTCTTTTCTCGGATATAAGTGGGTAAATTTCTGAAATTGCCATTTTGTATTTTTTCCTCTGAATGAGGCTGTCAATCATTTTAGGTGAATAATCATTATTTACTGCCATTTGTTTAATTATATGCAATTCCATTCGAAAATTAGCTTCGGACAACGGAATTTTGAAAAGTCTATGAATCATACTATGATAAGCCTCTAATTTATGTGAAAAAGGGTGTAGTGATGTGTTATGAATTGTAATATCTGTATGAGATGGTTTATGAAAAATCGAAAATTCGTGTTTGTTGCTTTTTCTGGTAATAGTTAAATCTAAATAATTAATAGAATTATTCATTTCAGTTTCAAGAGAAAATTCAATACGAGTGTGTGGAATTAATATAAGTAATGAAATTATTCAATTGTCTATCTGTACCACTGTAGCAAACAATGAATTCATCAACGTATCTATACCAATAAAGAAAGTATTTACTGCTAAAGTAGTTCATATTAGTTTTCTCTAAATTATCCATATAGACTTCTGATAACAAAGGGCTTAAGGGATTTCCCATAATCAAACCTTCCTCATTACTATAACACACGTTGTTGAAACTGAAATAATTTTGTTCTAAACAAATTTCCAGTAAATGAGTAATATCTGACTGTATAAGTGGATGAACATTATTAGAAATAAGAAAATTTTTGATTAAATTTGAAGTTTCATTAGGCGGAGTGCTAGGAAACAGATTGTTCACATCTAAAGAAAATAATTTTGATTTGTAAGGTAATACAATATTTTGAATGTTTGTGATCAACTCGTTTGAATTTTTGATGGTGTACTTAGGTTCGAGTTTCGTATATTTCTTAATTACGTCAATCAAAAATTTTGATAATTTAACGGCTGGAACTGTTATATATGAAACTACTGGTCAGATGGGGTAACCATTTTTGTCTAATTTAATTAAAGAATATAACTGAGGTGATTGTGGATTAGTTCTGACTAACTTTTTTATATCACCATCATTAATTAATGACTTTGATTCATTAATAGCAATTTTGATAATTTTCAAAAACTTCGTTGTTGGATCTTTATTTAAAATTGTATAATTACCGGAGTTTAAGAATTCTTTGGTTTTGGATAAATAGGTTTCTTGATTTAACGCTACTACCGTATTACCTTTATCAGCTTTTGTGAATATAGTTCTATTTAATTCCCATTTATTTTTTATTGATTTTATAATGGCAGTTTCTGAATGATTCTATTTGAAACCTAGAGATTGTTTCTTTATAATATTAGCTGCTTGATGTTTCAATGCAGAACTTGCGTTTTTGAGAATTAGTTCGGATTCTACTCCTAATTCACATTTGGAAATGGAATGAGCAGTCTGAATATTATGTCATAACCTTTCTGTAACAAATATAATTTCTCATCTGAAAAATTCGTATTTGATAAATTAATGAAACTTCTTAAACTCTGGTAATTATACAATTTTAAATAAAGATCGAACAACGAAATTTATCAAAATTGCTATTAATGAATCAAAGTCAATAATTAATGATGGTGATATAAGAAAGTTAGTCATAACTAATCCACAAGCACCTCAGTTATATTCTTTAATTAAATTACACAAAAATGGTTACCCCATCAGACCAGTAGTTTAAAATGTAACAGCTCCAGCCGTTGAATTATCAAAATTTTTGATTGACGTAATTAAGAAATATATGAATTTCGAACCCAAGTACGCCATTGAAAATTCAAACGAGTTAATCACAAACATTCACAATAATGTATTACGTCACAATTCGAAGTTTTTTTCTTTAGATTTGAACAATCTGTTTCCTAGCACTCCGCCTAATGAAACTGTAAATTCAATCAAAAATTTTCTCATTTCTAATAATGTTAATCCACTTATACAGTCATATATTACTCATTCACTGGAAATTTGTTCAGAACAAAATTATTTCACTTTCAACAAAGTGTGTTATAGTAATGAGGAACGGTTGATTATGGGAAATCCCTTAAGCCCTTTGTTATCAGAAATCTTTATGGATAATTTAGAGAAAATTATTATGAACCACTTTAGCAGTAAATACATTCTTTATTGGTATAGATACGTTGATGAAGTCATTGTTTGCTACACTGGTACAGATAGACAATTGAATAATTTCATTACTTATATTAATTCCATACACTCTCGTATTAAAGTTTCTCTAGAAACTGAAATGAACAATTCTATTAATTATTTAGATTTAACTATTACCAGAAAAAGCAAGAAACACGAATTTTCAATTTTTCATAAACCATCTCATACAGATATTACAATTCATTTCACATAAATTAGCGGCTGATCATAGTATGATTCATAAACTTTTCAAAATTCCGTTGTCCGAAGCTAATTTTGGAAAGGACTTGCATATAATTAAACAAATGGCAGTAAATAATTGTTATTCACCTAATATTTTTGACAGCCTCATTCAGAGGAAAAAGGACAAAATGGCAATTTCAGAAATTTATCTACTTATATCCGAGAAAAGTAGAGTATTTAACAGTTTAACATACTTGGGCAAACCTTCCGAATTCCGTTTTGTAATACCATAGTTTAGTACGAGATGAAGTCAATGTTATGACGAAACGCTAAACGCGTTTCGTAATCAATAGATTTTTATTTCAACCTGTGAAAAGTTAGTTTTTTATTTCTTCATAAAGTTATGAATATGAACTTTCAACAAGTGGATGCCAATTCCATTCAAAAAGCAATGAAGTTAATGATACCAGGCCTCAACTTCTTTTCATTTTTCCCACATTGTGTGATGAATTTGAATCTTTTCAACCTATCATCTTCTTTGTATTATCTCTGGAGTCAGTTTTCACTTGTTTATAGCATCACACTTTCACTTGAAACTAACATTGTTATGAAAAACTTTTAAATCTCTCATATAACCCGTGTTGAAAGTTGTTTTTGTAGCGCTATGTTTTGACGTTATCACCAACGCTCCGCCTCTATGTCAGATCCCAATAGTTATGCTACTATTTCAGTATACGTTTCAATGATAGCATGAGCAGATTTTTCCTTTTGTGTTTAATTCAAATTGAGGAAACCGAAGCTTCCTCTGTAAACGAGCAAATCATCATCAATATTATGGAAGGAAAATACAGTTCGGTAAATTACTGACCAATATTTAATTCTCTGAATGCAATACTTAGAGTGTGAGACAAATAGAACTTCATTAAAAACGGAAGTCTCAAAAACTGCATAATCTATTGCGTATACTACTCGTAGGTACCAAAACATTAAATCCACTAATTAATTATTTTTTATAAATAACCACCTATTGATAAGGCTTGAACCGATTGATCATAAATTCTAACAATTTCAAGAATTAACTTTTCAGATTTACCTTACTTGTCGATTGGCGCCAGAATATGAGAAATATAGTCAATCATTAGTGAAGCTTTTGTGGTTGATACTGATGAACATATATACAGTGTGGATCACCAGGAACTGCAGCGATCGATATCTCAGAAACTAAATGTAGAAAAAATTTAAAATTTTGGAAACTGGCAAAATGTCTTGGGGGCTTATTCAGATAAAATATTTTTATTGATTGGGCATTTCCGGTTATACCGCAAATAGACCCTTAGTAGAGATGTTAAAAACCAGTATTTTCTAGTAACAGGTACGTTCCGTTCCTGTTACTAAGTCATACCTGTGACAGATACCTGTTCCAAGAATACCTGTTCCATGAACGAGACGGACGATTCGCTCCCGCTTGACCCATCTCGTACTCTCGTATCGTACTTTTCGGACTCGGAACCACAAAGATACATGAAGTATGAAATACTCCCGCGCGGATTTCGATAATCATCGTTTATACGATTTGGTCACGTTCAACGGTGGGGTGGTCTCATTAGTTTTGCATTTTGCATTTAGTCTTGAAGCCGTTGAACGTTGAAGCTATCGTCAAGTCATATCAGTAGGTAATTGTTGTTATTATTATTAGTTATTATTCGAGAAATGAATGTCCAGAATAGGAAGTCAAGTATTGTGTGGAATTTTTTCTCGGTAGTTCAAAACGAGAAACATATTGCAATTTGTTATTTATGCAAACAAAAACTTTCATATAAATCATCTGTTTCAAATTTGAGGAAACATATTCAAAGAAAACATCCTACCGTAAAAATTCCTGTATCTTCTGACACTATCAGCCATGTCAATTCAGATGAGACAGAAAATAAAGTACTGAATACAGATCATGAAGATACCGGAATAACTTCTACAAAACGAACGCTGCTACCAGTAAGTTATATATTACTTATTTATAGTAATGGAATATCGAATAATATTCCGAATTTCAATAATATAGTAAATGCATGAGTAGTCAACAATTATTTACACTTTATAGGGCGCGTCTCCGGTGTCTCTTCAAGATGACGATGGCGTGTCAAAAGAGTCAGCAGTGTCAGCACCATCAACTTCCTCTTCTTGTATGGAAATAATTACACGAAGAAAAATAGAACAAACACGGCAAAATAATAAAATTGACAATTACATACCGAGGAAACTTACCGTACCCGTCAAAAGGAAGATTGATAATGAATTTGTCAAATTGTTTTATTTGGATTATCAGCCCTACAGAATTGTCGAAGATAAGGGTTTCAGACTTTTCGTGAAAGCTTTGAATTCAAGTTATGAATTACCTACCAGACAACTAATTTCAAAAACAATGATTCCGAGTTTGTATGAAAAGTGCCAAATTAGTTTGAGAGAAGTACTAAAAAAAATAGATCCCTTTGTTTGTCTGACTACTGATTGTTGGACATCATTGAATAATGACAGTTTTATGGCTATAACTGTGCATTTTATAGATGAAGAGTTCGAGATACATTCGGCACTTTTGAAGTGTGCAGTTTTTTATGAGAGTCATACTATCGAAAACTTATCCAGAGAACTTATCGAAGTTACGAGACATTGGGCATTAGAAAAAAAAGTTATACTAGCTGTATCGGATAATGCATCTAATGTTAAAGGGGCCATTAACAGCACCGGATGGAAGTTTTTAGGTTGTTATGCACACACTTTGAATCTCGTTGTTCAAGATGCTCTCAAATTACCCACGATAAAACCTATTTTGGATAAACTTAAAACTGTAGTGAGTCATTTTAAACGAAGTTCCAAGGCTACAGCTAAATTGAATGAAATCCAGAAAAATTCTGGAATTCAAGTTCCAAAAAAAATACTTCAAGATGTGGTCACCAGATGGAACTCCACATTTTATATGTTCGAAAGATTTATAGATTTGGCAGTTCCACTGCGTTCAACAATTGCTCTGCTTGATGCAAATTTACCAACAATCTCAATGGCAGAATGGGGTATTATGAAAGATATATGCAAAATTCTGCGACCTTTTGAAAGCGCTACTCGTTCTGTAAGCGGAGAAAACTATATGTCGGCCTCATTAGTTATAGTAATTACCAACGGTTTACTAGATGTGTGCAATGAGTTGTCACGTATTCCAGACTTGTCAGAGATATCGAAGTCTGTTTTGAAAAAATGTGAAACTGGACTTCGAGAACGATTGGGCAATATGGAATACAGCAATACAATGGCTATTTGTACATTTTTAGATCCAAGGTTCAAAACATTTGGTTTTAAAAATGCAGATGCCGTGGAAAGGGTTCGTAAAAATGTTATTACCGCTTTAGTAGAAATAATAGATTCTACGGAAAAAAATAAAATTGATTCCGCGGAATCAAATAATGAAATTAATTCATCCGACGAACCTGTTCCATAAAAACCGAAAACGAATGAAGAAAATGTTAAGGAAACTATTGCTGAATTTTCTATTTGGTCTTCACTGGACAAAATAGCGAGTGGTCATGGTAGCATAAGAAAAAATTCAACTTCAAGGGCTCTAATGGAGTTACAAAGATATATGGAGGAAGATCTCTTAAATAGGAATAATAATCCCATGCAGTGGTGTAAAGACTGCAGCTATATGTACCCTAATTTGAGCAAGCTGGTGCGGCAAAAATGCTGTGCCTTAGCAACATCGGTGCCATGTGAAAGACTGTTTTCCAAAGCTGGAAATTTATTACATGAAAAACGTACTCGTTTAAGTGCGAAAAAACTACAACAAATGTTGTTTTTGAATATGAATAGTAAGTTCATGAAGTAATTATGAAATTATTCTTCAAAGGCATTTCCGCAATCATTCTGTTCCTTTTATTTCCAAAGAAGAGTTTTATTGTTTTTAATAACTATTTATTTTTTTAAGAATATACTTTTATTTGTTATGAAGAATATTATTTCTGTTATGAGCTGCTGATTGCAGAATGTAGTTGTGATCTTTTAATAAAAATGTTTATAAAAGCTAGTAATTTATATTCAAAATTCAAATCAATGTCAGCTAAATGAAGAAATCCCTAACTGTCCGTATAACTGTTCCTTCGATTCTTACCGCCGGGACCGGAGCGGACCGACTACGTTAACGTCGTACGCACGCGGTTTCAATCGGCAATCGGCCACACCCACTTCTCGTTCCCTCAAATATATACTCGTCTACGCCAGTAATCGAGTACGAGTATGATTCGTACCTGTTACAAGTTGTTCCTAGTCCATACCTGTTCCAAAATACCTGTGACAGGTATTTCGTACCATCTCTAACCCTAAGTCGCTTATTTTAAATAGGACACCCTACATATTATTATTAATTATTTTACCCTAGATTATATGCATCATGTCCTATTCCTCAGTCTAAGCGTTTTTGACATATTCAAGTTTTAATGTCAAAAATGACGATTGCAAGTCCTACTATAATTATCACTTGTACCTATGAGGAAGCCCTTATTACTTACTTTGGGTTGGATTCCTTGTTGAGAAGGACTTATTTCAATAGATTTTGTATAATATTTGTATAACTAATCACACAGGGTGTTCAGAAGATAAGATCTAAAATGAGTTCGAGAAAACTGATAAAAATCAATTTCTTCAAATGGAAACTCCCCATTTATCTCATTTTGTAGTATTAAGCATCCAAAATTAAGGTAACTTTGTATGAGGTTATCTATACCTAAAATTTTTAGTTTTCGAAATATTGCCAATTTTATATTTTTATATGGCGATTTTGCATTCAAACAACAATAAACAATTAGATGTAGGATAGCCACTATCCTATTTGATATTTCAAATCATCGTAATGACACCCTTGTCAAATTATACATACGAAGATTATTTAAACTTGAACAATGTGATAAAATTATTTCAAGAAACATTTGTGACACCATATCCTCAAAAACAGAATCACATGAATTCTGAAGTTGACTATGCAGACAACTTGCCCCTGGCTGATCTTCGAAACCTTTTCTATCAACATTATGGGGGGCACCTCCACATAATGCCCATTTAGTCAATAATTATCTGCAAAACTTATTTTACGATCAATGGATAGTCAACAATGAACCACATTTTTGGCCACCTCGCTCCCTAGACCTATCAGTACTCGATTTCTATATGGGAAAAAGTGAAAAATAACGTGTATAACACCACAGTAACCACCATGGAATACTGCATGGAGCGAGTAAGTACAGCATTTGAAGACCTTTTCCACCAGTCAGTAAGAAGAGCCACCCCTGAACAATTGCGGCTTATATGCGCAATATGTATAGA
>JARQZK010002356.1:0-2500 GCA_030704885.1 Cynegetis impunctata | reverse complement strand
ATGTTAATTTGATTATCACAATCGATGGAAATTGATAGACAGACTGTTTCGCCCTTATCGGGGCTCAACAGTATCATCCATCCACCGGGAGTGATAACCAAACCAACATTTCAAACGGTCATACTTATTTCTTCTAGCAACTTCATGACATATAAATATGACACAGCGCCACCAGTCGGAAACAATTGAACCACGTCTTTCAGAACAGAAGAAAACATTTCGGCCACGAGAACAATTACGCCCGGAACACCCGAAGGTGGCTACCATATTCGCTAAGCAAGAGTAAAGCTGACACATCAATTCGATGTGATTCAACATTACACACCGCAGGCAGCAATCGCCCCGAATTTTATCGCAATGGCAAATGAATATAAGTAAGAATTATTCGTGTTAAACGGAAAACATGCCCGTGATTATAAAATTAAGTGAACTAGGACATTTATTTGAAACTAATCAAACAAACCCGACTGGTGGCGCTGTGTCATATTTATATGTCATGGAGTTGCTAGTAGAAATAAGTATGACCGAGATATGTATCGTGAGACACCAAGAGGGTTTTTAAAAACTGTTTATTTCATTTATTACAATAATGGTGAAGTTACTATATACTAAATGAATATAACAGAGAGATGTGTTCTCTTCAAGAGTAAGCTTAGAAGTGCTGAAGGCTAATACAATTGGTTATAACGTAAACTTCTTATCTATAATATAAAAATAGGTTTCTAAGAATAACAGTGCAGACTTGCAGTTTATTATATTTCGTATTGCCGTTCTCGAATTACAATAACTACTTGTAGTCGCAATTTTTTCCAGCTCGGCCTGCACGAATTTTAAAGCAAACCACACTAGTACGGTCCCCAATTCCCACCTGGCTCACATTCACTCACCGCCGTAATTGGTCCTCACTGCAATTTTTTCGTGTGCTCGGTTTAGACGCGTTTGTATTCGGGAGTGTTTAAAATGGGAAAAGTTACAAAGAAAGTGTCCCATAAACAAAAGAAAAAACTCAAGAAGTTACTTCAGATATTAGACAGCTCAAGTAAGTGTGAATATTGTTAATTAATTTCATTTTTTTTAGGCTACCTAAAGATTATTCCAGACAAATGTCTTGGTTTTAAACAAATAGTTTTACTAATGTTAAATTAAGCATTTCGAACAGAATTCACATGAATTCCTGTAAATCGATATTGTTTTTCTATTGTTTGGCATTTTCAAATGCAGTGCAGTAAAGATTATTTCCAGACAAATGTCTTGGTTTTAAACAAATAGTTTCACTAATGTTAAATTAAATATTTCGAACAGAATTCACATGAATTTCTGTAAATCGATATTGTTTTTCTATTGTTCGGCATTTCAAATGAAGTGCAATAACAAAGAATACATTATATTTATATTTCAATGTAGTATTCACATGCATACTGAATTGGAAATATTGAAGTTTGTCACGATTTTTGCTCAGGATTCACATGAATTCCTGTAAATCGGGACTGCTTTTCTATTGTTTAGCGCCTTCACATGAAGTGCAATAACATAGAATGTCATATAATATTAGTTTAGTACAAGTTTCATCACATGCATTGAAAATTAAATCTCAAGAACGGTCGAAGCTTATCTATTAGTTTTTTGTCTTGCAACTGTTAGGAAATGATAACGTGAGTCACAGACTTATCCGTTTATGCTTTATCGCAGGTACATCTGATAGTTCTTCAAGTGAAGAGGCAGGGACGGACTTGGATTCAGATATCCCTTTAATAAATATGGTACAATCGCCTTCTGAGTTACAGAACGATTTGGCTGACGAGGGAGTGCAAAATATACTATCGCTGCTAAGCAATCAATCCGCGATTATTAAGGGACCTGAGATTCACTCTGATGTAGCAGCTCTTCTTTCTGGATTTCTTAGTAAAGGACTTGAAAAAGAATGTCGTAATGCAACTATAGATTCTTATCCTTGTATTGCCAACTGCCCGGCGCTCCAGCCAGCTGAAATTAATCCAGAAATCAAGTCTTGCTTGGATGCAAATACAATAAAGCAGGATAATTTTCTAAGAAAATTACAATCTCAGTTGGCATCTGGTATAAGTGCGTTAGCCACTACACTGGATGAACAGTATGAAATAACGAAGAGTTCCGCAACGGAGGAATCAAAGAAGGAGCTTGAAAAGAAGTGTGATCCGGTGAAAATATTCTCGGATGTTTTTCACGCCATATCCCTTCATCGTCGTCATTGCATAATTCCTTTTTTGGACAGTGGGGTAAAGAAGATATCAGATCCTTGCCCGATAGATGATTTGTTGTTTGGAAAATCTTTTACGGAGCAGTTAAAAAGTTCCAAAGAAGCGCAACGTATGGGTTCTACCATTAAAAAGAAGGTTACAAAATTGTTTTCTTCGAAACCTCTAGTTTCTCAGAGGTACAGTCAACCTAAGGCTGGTCCTTCGGCAATTTCTCAGTCTTTAAACTCCGGGCGCTCCCAGCCCCGGGTCCGCATGAAAAAGGA